>PVIU01008766.1:0-80895 GCA_004026605.1 Ondatra zibethicus
AAAGCTTACCTAACACACATATTTTCTCCATGAGGTACTTCACAGCCTCCTTATAAGAAACACCAGCCAATGCTGTGGTTCTGCCCTTGGTAGCCATCTGACACAGTGGACTCATTAATAAAATATACACACTGCTAAAAATGTGGCAGCAGAAATGCTGTCGAGACCACACTTGCTTCTAGCATAAGAGCCAAAACAGGGACGCAAAGCCTGGCTTTGGTCCTCACTGGGAAACTCGTGCATTGGATGAGTCAGAGCTTTTGCAGCTCTGCGCATGCCCATGAATCACCATTCTGCGGTCACAAATACATTTTAGCAAGTAGGCAAATTTGCAAGCATGGAACCCACAAATAACGATGGTCAACTCTATTTTGTTTCCAAAATGATCCTTTTTTGCCCAGTCTGAGGCTTTAATTTGGAGTCTTGGGAAGGTGGGGTAAGTCACTGATCTCCCAATAGTAGGCTCACTGCCCTGAAGCTCTTGGTCCCTCCCACTTTAATTTCAGGGTTGGAAGATGAGATAAGCATCTGGTACGAGAAGATGCTTGAACAACCCACGCGTGCTCATGTACCTTCTTTTTTCTTGGTCTCTTGCCTCCACCTGGGGAACAAACACATCAGCTGAAGTGCGAGAGGAGCATGAACGATAGGAGAGCTGTCCTGTGCGCGCCTCGCCCAGACCAGACAATCCTGACCCGCTTTCCTCTGGCTCCCGAGACTATGAGAAACAGCTTTGACTTGAATCACGTCTTGGGTGATTTGCTGTGTCCCAGTCACTGATCAATGACTCAGGGGTCTGTAATTTCAGCGTGGCGTTTTTCACTTCTAGATCCTCCGGAAGGGCGTTAGGCAGCTCCTGCCTCCGTCATCATGTCTCTTTCTCCACATTATGTGGAAGAAAAAATGACATCCATTGTCCCAGCATAGATCAGGGAAGGCAGAAGGAAACGGAGGGCAAGGGAAGAAGGCACCGGGTGGGTAGGAGTGAGAGTTAGCTTGCACATCTGGCTTCCTAGGCCTCGATGAGGATATGCTCTTCCTTTTAACTCCAGTTTGGTTAAAACATGGTTTGCTGGTTTTTTGTTTTTTAAGTTGAGGAAAAAAATCACCCATTGATAAGAGTGGTTACTTTATTTTTCACAGATAGGATGAACTAAAAAAGCAACCAGAACACAAGAGGAGCAGAGATGGAAAGAAGGGAGTAAACTATGTACGGAAAATAATCTCTCATGTTCCTTTCCCAAAACATGAAATCTGCAAGGGCAAGAATACATCAATATCACAGTGTCTATTCCTCTCAGAAAAACTGCCGGCCCCAAGGCATAGTGAAAGTTACACTTAAGAAGACCATAAACATCTTAAAAGTCACATTTTAAATCAAAATAATTTTCTTATAAAATATTAATTCTCAAAATGAACTGTAAAATATGAACACAAATGGCTAAGGCTGTTTTTCTTTCTGCAGTGAAGCTGGAATTTCTTAGGGAAGCTGACAGCTTACTAGAAGGGAGTGAAAATGTGAGCTGGGCACCGTGTGGAGTCCACCCTGTCTCCAACCCACAGTTGCTAAGCAGCCCGGACTCCATGCTAGGTACTGTAGGACTCCCCAAGAGAGGATGTCAGAGGGTAACCTCAAAACACAGTTGGAAAGTTAATGAAAAAGGAGGACATGGATTTGAGAGAGAGCAAGGAGGGGTAGATGGGAGGGATTGTTGGGAGGAAAGGGGGGGTGTAATTATATTATAATCTCCAAATATAAAAGAAATAATTTAAAAACCTCAGTTGGCACCCCAGCTGTGATTTCAAGGCAGCTCGTCATTCTGTGATTGTTCTGAACTTACTTGTGGATGTGGGCTTTTAAAAAGGGGAGACCCAGAGAAAATTATGGAAAAATATAGGCCTAGCCATGTTAAAGAACAGCCCTGAGTGGAACTAAAAATTCTTAGTTAGCTGTAAACTGCCTTACCAAAAATTTATTCTAAGCATTTTCACTTAATATTAAAACAAAATCAGCCAGTGCGATGCCTCATGCCTCTGGTGTCTGCACGCTGGGTGATTGAGGCAGGAAGGTAGTCACAAGTTTGGGACCAGTGTAGGCTGCTCTGTGGAACCTGTACAAAAAGCAAAGACCTTTTAACTTAGAACCTGTATCTGGGAGTAAAGCCTCAACTCCTGAGCCATCTCTCTCCCAAGTCCCCAAGACTTCGCTTCTTGAGGACCAAAGCTCGATTTCTAGCACTTATATGGTGGCTCACAATTGCCTGTAACAGACATCCCCTGTGGGCCTCTGTTGGCACCAGGTCTGGACATGGTGCAAAAACATACACAAAGGCAAAACACTCATACAACAATCTGTCATTTTACATAATTTTGCAATTGCTCTGTGCCTCAATTTCCTCCTCTGTAGCATGGATATAGCAACATTACTTGCATATCTGTTTGTACTATGCATTAAGTATGGTTGTGCATCCAGGCAACCCAGGCTTCCTCTGTCCTTTCCCCATAGTTCTTTGAGCTAACCCTAGTGTGGGGTTCCATTCTACCCAGGTGGACAGACTCCTTTTATTAACCCCTCTAGTCAATAGATCCTAGCATTCCTTTGGAAGCTCCTCCCATAGAGGAGATGGGCTGTTGGCACAAGCCTGCCCATCTTTTGTTGGCTACACTTCACTCTCCTCCTTTGAGGAAGAAATGAGGGCAAATTCTCCTCCTGACTCTTTGGAGATTCTCATTCCCAGGTTGCTGCCGATGCCTCTTCTGGCCTCTCAAATCCTGTCCACTACCCCTACTTCAAGGCCCTGTTTCTCTGGCCCAATCTGGACCTTCCCACAGCTTGCTAAATCTCAGAAGTTCCTGGATGAGGATAGGCCTCGGGTCTGACTGAGTCCGTGACTGTTTTCAGTGTCTGTTTACACTGTTATTTCATTTCAAGGGGTTGTACTCAAAGGACCTCTAACTTGCAAGCTTTCTCATTTATATTTTTCTCTAAATTGAAAATACAGACATGCCCACAACTCCAGATCTCTAGGGATTTCTTGCTCATTCCCAGGAAAGTCTACAGATTTGGTAGATTCAGGACGATGTGCACCTGGAAAAACTGAATGTATGCCCTTGTTTTCTTTCTAATGTTTCTTCAAAGCTATTGAAACTCAATTCTGGTTCAGAGCCTCTGGTGGCTCTCAGACACATTCCCGGAGTCAGTTTCCCGACTGACCGTCAATAGATCAATCCTCATCTTGCCTTATTTAACTCGCATGCTCTCTTGAGTTTGTGTTACACAAACAGCATAAAGCATGGGGGGGGCAGTCACTAGGGGTAAGAAGTCATTTACACTCCTGCGATGAGATCCCTTTTGGAAAGGGCTGATGTCAGCTGACCCAGCCTCCAGCCATAATTCTATGTCGCTGTCCACCCTGACCTCCATCAATCTTTCCTCTTCCAATTAGCCCCCTTCCCTAAAGACCTCTGACTCACCCACAGTTTCACGGCACCTAGGAACAGAGTTAATTAGAAGTTAGCTTTCTGAGTAGTTCCTCCTTTCCTTAGGGGAAAAAGAATTCCCCCTCTTTCTAGAAAATGGGCTTTAAACTCAAGCCAAACAGAAACTCTGGCATGGTGTAATGACTGAGCTTGTGAGGTGGAGTCTGTGTTGTTTACCTGCGCAATAAAAAGAGTAAAGGAAGATCCAGGTAGACCGTTTTATCATTGAAATAGCAGTAATGGCTGACATCCTTTAAGTCCTTACATTCTGTTGCACACTGTGGCAAAATATCCTGTGTTACATCTCATTCTGACCCCTCAACTCCATTGTAGCTCTAAAAGGCCTCTACTTACAATGTGCTTTATAAACGAAAGAAATATTGCTGTGGTAGGGATAGTATTTTCAAAATATTAGGAAACACATTAAAATTTTCTCTCCTGTAATCCCTGCCAGCTGCTCTTGTCCCATTTTATCCCTAGGAAAGGAAGTAGGGGCCATAGATGGGACATAGATGGGACACCGGGATCATGGATAGAAAGAGAAATTCAAAGTCCCAATCCTTCTACTTTGGAGGGGTATGGGAAGAAGAAAGGGAATGAAACAGTGGAGCAAGTAAGTAGGAGCAGATTATAGCTGACGGCCCCTCATCTGCTGGAGCAGGGCGCTGTTGGTGTGTGTTTAGCTGTGGGTGTCTGTTTAGCCCCTCATCTGCTGGAGCAGGGGTGCCATGGGTGTGTGTTTAGCTGACAGCCCCTTATCAGCTGGAGCAGGGCACCGTGGGTCTGTGTTTAGCTGTGGGTCTCTGTTTAGCCCCTCATCCGCTGGAGCAGGGCGCTGTGGGTCTGTGTTTATGGTGCAGCAGGATAGAACTGTCCAAGGTATAGATGCAGTTGCTGAGATATCTTTTGGGCCATGGTGGACAGTGCCCTACGGAGTGAGTCCCAACCTGGACAGCTGAGCTGTGAGAGTGACAGAAAACCTGGGCCCTGAGTGTTAAACCAGGGTAGAGGTGACAAATGTGTTTTTCCCTACTGTGCGACTTCGTCTCCGCCAAGCAACAGAAGCCCACTGTTGCAGATCAAAAGGGTTTTTTGTTTTTGTTTTCTTGGCTATGTTTATAACCGGAAGGGCCATAGAAATGTTATGGACAGTGGAATGTAAGCAAACATTTGAACTTCTGGGATGGCCTCTTCCAGGAGACCATTCTAGTTGGAGGACACTTGCTATCCTTCTGTGGCGCCTTATTTCTGTGGCCGTGTGTCTATTATGTTAGTGGGCATAACAGCTGGAGGGGAGCTCCGGCAGCTGTCTTGCGATGTGATTGATGCTGAGGACTGACACAGGCCCACAAACAGACAGGAGCCTGGGGTCTGCGATACCCCAAGGCTCTGGCACACAAATCCTGGATTAGCTCCCTCCAGGTATTTTAAAGCGAGGACATAAGTCTCATGTTTTAATCTATGATTATGCTTTTGAGACTCCACACAGAGTCAGGCTGGAGACACTGGAGCAGATGGTCAGGCGGTTTTGACACTAAGTGGTCTTGATCCAACTCCAAAACCTAGCAGAACACGGCCATAAACCTATTATTCTTGCTTAGTGAGAATGTCAATATATAATTGATTTTTGAAATGAAAATCAAAATCCTATAAATTCAGTTCATATATAAAGCAGGAAAGAGGCATTAAGACATTTAAGGGGAATGGATTTACTAGGCTAAACCAGAGGGAGAAGAGAATGGTGAACTCTAAACCTTGGGTGCCCATGGCTCACATGCTGTGTGCTCACCAAAACTTTTGAGGCCCTACCCAGGCTGAGCTGGAGAGAAAATATCTGGGAATAGCTGGGCGGAGGTAGCTTTTCAGTGTTCTGGGGATAGATTCATTTTACTAATTTCCCGACCAATGACTGCAGAAAGTTCCGTCCATCTTCTCATCACAGAGACTGTGTAAGACATGGATGTCTTGTCTGCAATGTGTAGAGCAAGAGAAAAGCTGTGAAGGGGGTGTGCACAGCCCCCCACGCAGTAAGGACTCTGGCTTGTTAAGTTAGAGTTCTGTTCTTCACGTTATTAGTGAGAACTGCGTCTATGATTTCTACCCAACACACCGATGTTGCGTTGTGCCCACCCTTTGATACAGCAACCCCAGTTCTGGGAAGTCATCTTTAATGATTCTCACACACGTGCTCACTGTAAGCACTATGTGAAATAACAAGTCAGGACACAATCTAAGAGCTCACAAATATGGGGCTGGTGAAGTAACTAAAGTGTAACGCCAAGATAAATATTCTGCAGCTACCAACAAGACTGAAGTCGATCTGGAGATCCATTTCTGTAACTCTACTATGAAACGATTCTAGTATACTTATTTTTGGTATTTTTTAGTTAATTTTTAGGATACAAAATGATGTTTCACTGAGACCTTTCTTAGATTAGCATACACCAAGTGAGGAACATTCAAGAGACTTTTGTATGTAAATGTGGTGCTTTTGTTTCAGTGGAAGTCTATGAAATGAAGAAACCCAGAGGAAAACAATTGAGAACGAAAGTCCTCCTTTGTCATGCTGCCGGTCAGCACGTGCTTGAGAAATCCTCAGTTTGTCCGATATGCCCTGAATGCAAACGGAAAAGGCAGGTAGATTCCATACAGTGGTGCGGATCTCTGTATTAAGCTGAACGTTTTAATGATTATACATCTCTGGCCTGGTGCATAGGTCAGGAGTCAGTCAGCCTATGCATCAGCTGCCACATGCTGTCCTTGCTTTTTCTCCACATGAGACACGAAGGGGTCTGAGGACAGCAGAAGGTGGATTGAGAATATTCAGGAAACCAAAATAGGGAAGGGGAGGGACAGGTGAGAGACCGCAGCCGGAACTGTGCAAGGCAGAGCAGAGAGCTTGCTGCTTCTCCTGAGCTCCTTTGGCTGGGAGCCTCCCTGTTGAAGTTTGGCGATGAAGAAGAGCAGAGGAAAGCTGCAATCCCTCACCAGGTCTAAGCCATACCTCTGAGGCGGCCTTTGCCCTCTGCATCTCCATAGTGCCAGCCATCTTTGTGCGACTGGCATTTAGGATTCATTCATCATGTGGTGGGACAGATTCATGGTGGGCAAACAGCTTTTTGTCATCATTTCCATTGTGAGTAGCATGTAAACACAGTTCAATATTTGAAGAGGGTGGGTGACAGATGGGCTGCTAAGAGCACTCTCCTTCACAGTTCTTAAATGGACTTTTGTCACCAACATCTAGAGTGTTGATCTCTCTCCCAGAGAGGCATTGTCTGGTGCCTGGGTCCATAAGCTTTTACAGAATCCCAAGCAACATGCCCACAATGCCCCACCCAGCTCCCCAGAGGCCACTAACAATTATGCTAACTCTTCCCCTAGTTTCAGTACTACTACCAAGTGCTGGTCCCATGCCACTGCATTCTCGGGGAACAGGTCCCTGGATATGGACTTGCCTGAGAGGGAGTGATGCAGGCTCACTACCATGTCTAGAACTTTCTCCCTTACACTATTTGTTTTGAGAGAGAGAGAGAGAGAGAGAGAGAGAGAGAGAGAGAGAGAGAGAGAGAGAGGCTGAAGAGAAAACAGTGGTGTTCATTTCTCTGGAGGAAGAGGCACAGAAACTGGCCTGAGTTAGACACAATATGCCCTGGAGTGAGTCCCAGAGTCTGTGTTAGCACTTCTAATTTCTCTCTCTACTTGTTTGGATCCAGGGTTCCAGAGCTGGAAAACACCTTCTTGGGTTGAATCTGAAGCCACCTCTTGTGGATCCACAGGTGTGTTGCTCCAAGTCACTTCGGCTTGGTGACTTGCGTGAGCATGGGTGGGACACTTGCTTTATTCTCCATCTTCTCTCTGGCTCTAAAATGAGATCTGTGTCCATCTCTGAGCTTGCAGCCTTTGGGTTGAAGCTGATTTCCTCCAGCCGCCTAGTATGTACCCTATTAGAAGCTAAGGGCGATTTCAAGAACCATATGGGGGGAGGTCTAGAATTTTTACTCTACCACTCTTAACCAGTGGTTGAGATGAGAGTTGACAGTTCAGAGAGATGCAGTCCAGATGTGGAAAAGAACTCAGTGATGCTGTAGCTACAGATAGGTACCCAGCGATGGTGTAGGAGGTCCTTCTGTATTTCTCTTGCTTTCATTGGTTGAATAAAGAGACTGCCTTGGCCTTTTGATAGGGCAACCCTTAGGTGGGTGGAGTAGACAGAACAGAATGCTGGGAAGAAGGCAGTGTGGCAGCCACCATAGCTCACCTGCCCCAGACAGATACTGGTTAGACTCATGCCAGTAAGCCACAGTCATGTGGCGATATACATTAATGGAGATGGGTTAAACTAATATGTAAGAGATAGCCAATGGGGCTAGAACTAGTGGTCCAGGCAGTGTTTTAATTGAATACAGTTTCTGTGTAATTATTTCAGGGGTTAAGCTAGCTGGGCACCGAGAATGCGGCCTGTGCCTCTTACTACACAGCGAGCCTTAGAATGATGGCAGGGAACCAATCAAATAGCTTAGTTTAGATGTGTTTCTTGTTTCCATCTTATGACTACTTTGTCAAGGATGGGTTAAGGAAAAGCAAGTCTCTATATAGTTGGTTTAAGGGAAAGAATTTACTGAACGCAGATATGCCTCCGAGTAACCAGCACCTGGAACAGGAGTTGGGAGGACATATATTCTGCTCTGGGACCTTTGGGCGACTTTGGGCACTATTCAGATTTTGAAGGTCCCCTTTTCCCACCGTCAGTTTGTAACGATTGTGATAGGAGCCTGGGTAATGTGACTTTCGAGTGCTCGATCAGGAGGCCGTGGGTCTGCTTGGTAATGAAGATCTCTGCCAGGCAGGCAGCACAACACACGCTGATGAAGACTGAATGCAGACCGCGTAGTTATTAATGGGGCATCGGAGCTGCGCGCTGCGCAGCAAAGTGATCTGCCCTTCACGCAAGCCCACTAGGACACGGAAGCTGGCTTGGAGGGGAGCCAGCATCAGGCCTGTCATCAGAATGAAGAAATTCATTAGGAGAAATCTCATTCCAGAGGCTGAAGGCAGGGCTTGGAGTGCAGTTAAAGAAAAAGAGGGGGTGTTACTGGGAGACAGTGATTTAAAACTTGTTGCGGGCTACCTTTCTGTCCCATGTTTACGACAGAGCCCTGAGGGTTTCGTGCATGCCTGTATCACCCAGGGACACACAACATGCCCCTCCTTAAGGATAGGCCTGCTTGCTTCCTAGGATCAGGGCAAAGGCTCCATGGTATCTCAGAGCAGGAGTATAGATCTCAGTGAGGGGACAGATGTGCTGCCAGCAGAGGGGAGGTCACATCCAGTGACAAGAAAATGACAGTTCGGAATCCAGATGTGGGTGCAACACTTGGTATAATGTCTGCAAATATTAAGGAGGCAGGCAGGTCCGGGAGATGGGTACCAGGAGGCGTTAGCGTTCATGGCACCTGGGACGGCCCAGTGCCCCACGTATATAGGTCACCACTGCTTACCACCCTGCAATGATTTAACAAGGGACTCAGTCCTGTTCCTAGATCTGAGCTTCCAAGAGAAGCTGAACACGGATATTATATATTCTTCTAATTTAAAAGCATTTAATTTTAAAATATCCCTAAATGCAAAGCTACAGAGAAACCCTGTCTTACAAAACCAGTTCTCCCACCAAATTCTCAAATGTTTATATGAAAAAAAAAAAGCCAAAAACCAAAAAGCAACCAAACTGATCTGATCAAACAGAACCTACTTGCAGACTAGATCTGTCCTGCAGGAATCTGAAATCAGAGAAGTGGCCTTCCACAGCTGTGTCTGTCCTAATTCTGAGGACCTGTGAACGGGCTATGTTACACAGCAGAGGAGAATTAGATCACTGTTGCCGTTAAGTCGCTAATCACCAGGAGGTAGCATCTTGGGTTATGCAGAAGGGCCAATGCCATTTCAAGGTCCTCAAAAGCAGAAGAAAGAGGCAAGAAAGTCACCTGATGTGAGAAAGATGCAGTGCAGCATGACAGCCTCAGAGGTGGGCAGAGGCCCTAAGCCAAGGGATGCAGAAGCCTCTGCACTGTGGAAAGAAAAAGTAAGCAGGCTGCCTTAGGTCCTCCAGAAGAGAACGCAGTCCTGCATACAAGTTGGTTTTCAACCCAGGAAATCACACTGGAATTAACCACTGGTAACTCGTCACACAGGGAACTATTGCCACAATGGGCGCCACCTCCATTCAAGCTCTGTTCTGGAGGTTGAGAGCAAGATGGAAGAAGAGCGAAAGAGGAACACTGAGTCCGTCTGCCTTTCATAAAGATGGTGAGCTCCTGGGGGATCATTTTGATGATTAATATCTGACCAGGCAAGCTGATGGCTCTGAGATCTGATTCCTATTCACTAGCCCTACCCTGAGGGCAACTTTTGGAGGAGTTTCCCAGAGGATCTCCAAGTCAATCACTGGTTTTACTTCCTGTGACAGAGTCCTGAGTAACCATCAAACACAAATGATGTCCTATGTTGTCCAGTCTCCCTTAGCTAGGTTTAAGTCACCACTCATGTGATGTCACCACATGTGACATAGACAACCTGCAGGATTGGTTCCTTAATAACCCCACAAGTCCTCTAGCTCTTCATTGTTCTATGGAATCTGGAGGATTTGTGTTCCTCATGATTAAGTCACTGGAAAAAATACTGTCCTACCTGTGTAGTAAGCAAGACACCTACCCCTATTTTGCTGGACCATTAATATTTCAGAGCTGTCTGTAGCAATACTAGTTCAGTTATTGAGTCTCAAAAAGAGGCAAGCAAGAGGAAGGAGCAGATGTGAGAGTCAAGGAATCTGGGGGAGCTGAGGGTAATGGCTTGAACCTGTAAGCAACCAATGGGAATTGAATGTGTGGTGGCAATTCAGAATATCGTGTAAAACCTTGAATGCTTAGGCATTTACTTATGTACTCACTATTTTAAGATAGTGTGTATGTAATTTTGCAGATATGTTTTGATTAGAGGTCAGTTAAAGATAGTGGAAAGAAAAATATTATGTTGAAATATGGAAGTGGCATATCATTTTAGAATAAAAATGTGAAGGTGACATTTGTGTAACTGAAACTTGAGGACATGGTCATGGGAAATGAGGATTGGATACCACTGGGAAGGATACAGGGTAGCCCGAGTCTTTCCTGGGAATATGTGCAATTCTATGGTTTTCAGAGAACTGAACACAACTTCTGGGCTAGAGAGACAGCTCAGAGCTCAAAAGCACATACTGCTCTTCTAGAGGACCTGAGTTCAACACCTTGCATCCTCATCATATAGGTCACAACTGCCTGTAATTCTAGTCCAAATCTGATGTCCTCTTCTGGCCTAAGAGAGCACTGTATAAATGTGGCATAACTCATATAAATCTTAAAGATACAGTAGCTCGTGATGATTATAGCACTCATTTTTAGTGTTCAAGATGGGGTATGTGTTTGGAATCTGCTAGCACTTGACTGGCCAGTTCAATTTCCACTGAAAGTCTATTACTTCTACCACACTTGTAAGGTCAATTCAAATTCTATGTGCTCTTTGAAGCTTCACTTCATAGTCTCACCCTTTTAAGGTGATCAGAGGTTGTTGCCAGGGCACTGCGTGTGCAAGGAAAGCTCTCATGCAGCACATTCCTAGCTGCCAACTCTTCTATTGCACCTACTCACTCACTACCTAGACATGCAGTCATGGAGTGGGGTCCTTTGTATCAGCAATGTGTCTTCCCATTTCAATCGTAAGCTCTTGATCAAGGCTCCTTTGATTTTTGCAGTGTTTCTTTGAACCTTTCATACTTCCTGGTAATTTTCAGTACCACACAAGCAAGAGTTGTTGTAACTTTTTTTGATGTTAAACATCTATTTCTCACACTTCAAAGCTTTTCAAAGCCCAAGCCAAGAACTGCTGGATTCAGAATTGAGCTGTCTTATGACATCAGGGTAATGTATTGAGCTTTCTGTTTGAAGAGACTCTTCTCTAATGAAGTTGGCAATCAGAAAGGTCATGAGTTATGTTGTTACCTGGATTATTTAAATGGTCATGTTGGGGAAGTGTTTGCACACAAAATGTCAACGTTATGGCGCCTGCTGAAACCTCAAAACTTATTTGTGTGTGTGTGTGTGTGTGTGTGTGTGTATGTGTGTGTGCGTGCAATTTTTGGAAAACAGTGGGCTCTAGTTGAATGTGGGAAATTTTGAATTATTATTTTTTTACATTCATTTACTTACACACACATATATACATATATGCACACACATTTGTATGTGTGTATAGATACACACACATATATGAGGGATACCACGGTGGACATGTGGAGGGGAGGTCAAAGGACAGCTTACTGGAATCAGTTCTTTCCTTATACTATATGGTTCCAGGGGTCAAACTCAGGTGGCTCCAGGCTTGGCAGCAAACACGCTTAGATGCTGAGCTATTGCATGGGGCCTGGGTGTAGGTCAATGTTCTATTAAATCATTCATCCTTTTTAAAAAAATGATCTTTAGCCTCTCAAAAATCACTTTCCTAATTCCACCTGTCTTTGCTAGTTCTAGTCTTTTCCAGTTGTATTGGCAACCCCCGCCTCTCAGATCCCCCCCATCTCCAAGCTAATTCTAAAAAGATGTGGCTGTTATTGCATCCAATGGGTGCCTGGGCCAATGACACGTATGAAGCAGTCATGTGCTCTGCGGTCAGTCTGGCTTCAGCACTGTCTAAATGACCACTTCTTGTGAGAGCAGAAATGACCCAAGGCAAAGCTGTGAAGAATTCTAGAGAGCGCCCTATCCAGTGGCTCCTGTTTGGGCAATAAAGGGAAGGGTAGTTGTAGAGATGGTGCTTCTTGGTTGTGGGCAGAGCAGTGCAATTAAGATGAAGACCAAACTATTCCCCAGCCAAGAATAAGTAAGGTGTGGGAAAGCCTTCTGTCTCATTTGCCCTTGTAGGATTATAGATTAATCAACAAGCTTTTGGGGATATTTCAGTACATTTCAAAGCAAAAGTGTATCCTTTGATGTAGCAGTTTAATATAAGGATACCTGTGAAGAGGCATGAAATATATGTCCACGGAGGGGCATGATTAATTATGATAATGAAAAAGCAGAGAGAACTTAAATGTATTTAATAATAGAAGGGTCAAATTAATTATAGGAAATCCTTCTTGCCCTACTGTAAAATTTTGTGTAGCTGTTGAAAAGAATGAATTTAATACATAAGATGGTGCAAGTGCTTTGGAAAAGACACCTTATATATTGAATTCAAAAAGTTAAATGAATTATCATATGACCCAGAAGAATGTTCCCAAGTATTGGAAACATGTCTGCAGAATATTCACAATAGCCATAAAGTAGAAATCCCCCAAATCCATAAACTGATAATGGATAAGCAAATTATGATATGTCTATATAGCTAAGTATTTTCCAGTCATGAAAAGGAATGAAGCTTAATAATATGTTGAGAGTTGGAGAGGTGGCTCAGAGGTTAAGTGCACTTGTTGCTCTTGCAGAGAACATGGTTTCAGTTCCCAGCACCCATGGCACCCATGTGGTGGCTCACAACCATCATAAGGGGTCCAATGTCTTCTTCTGACCTCTTCGGGCACCAGGCATTTATGTGGCACACATACATATATGCAAACAAAACACTCATACATATAAAATAAAATAAATAAATATTATTATTATGATGATGTTTGGTTTTCTGAGACAGGGTTTCTCTGTGTATCTCTGGCTGTCCTGGAAGTCAGGCTGACCTTGAACTCAGAGATCCACCTGCCTCTGCCTCCCAAGTGCTGGCACTAAAGGTGTGTGCTACCACTGCTGAGTCATCAATCTTAAAAAAATAAAAGAAAGCAATCATGCTCACAGACAGGAGTTGGACACAAAAGGCTAAGCACCATGGGAGTCCATTTGTACAGTGTCCCGAAGAGGCAAAGCCTTAGAGAAGATGTAACTGTAGTTTCAGAGACTGAGACCCGGAAGGGAGTGAGCATGGCCGCCAGTGGGTGTGAGGATTTGCTCAGTGCTGATGAAATATTCTGGAACTAGGAAAGAGGGCTGCAAAATTTATGAACAATACACTAAATACCAGTGAGTTGATTTAAATAATTAATCACTCTGTTCTAAATTTTAAATGGGTATGGTATGTAAATTATATATCAATAGGGTTTTTTGTTTGTTTGTTTGTTTTTGTCTTTTAGAATGAGTTGGATCCATTTCTCTGAAATGGAAGCATGTCCCCAATACCTCAGAGGAGTAAAGAATAAGATGTAGAGCAATATATCACCTCTTTTATAACTTGGCCAAACAAACTCCATGATGAAGACAGGAAGCCCAACAAACATTTAAATCAAAGGGAGCGTAGCACAGGAAATTGACTGCAAGAGTGAAATGCGCACCCCATTGGTGGGACAAATTAAGCATCATATCTTTCAGAGACCGGATACTAGGGTCCCTGTTGGGAGCAGGAACCATGGAGAGCTTTCCAATGTAGCCACTCTCAGAGATGTCACCAGAAGCAGAGGAATGCCTGTGGCCTCTCTCCTCCTCTCAACCTCTGGTCTCCCATCACTTTCCAGTGGTCTTTACTGTTTATAAGTCAAGAGGGAGAGAGTCTCAGAAACCCAGTTCAGAGAGCAGAGGGACACAGAAATCAACAAAAGGGGTAAAAGTGAACATGCCACTGGCTCACACGGCTGCCATTTTGCAACCTCACATATCTTTCATTTGCCTCACTCCACCCAAAATGTTGGAACCTTACCCTGACAAGAAAGTCCCAAGATCCCATCAGAAGGCATAACTGTGTCAAGAGCTCTCTTTCCAGCTTATACAACCCTTCCCACAGGTCTGGATATGACATCTTATGACGACACTGACTTAACTGTAAAGTTAAGCATCATCACACCGGTCACAAGATGGAAAGAAATGAAAAGCTGAACCCTGATAGAAATATGTGTAGCTGCCTGCCCTCCTCTCTGCAATAGATCATAAAACCATAACTGATATTTACTGCTTCCTCCCTCTACCACCCACCCCCTTAGCTGGCATTCTACTTGGTCAGGTCTTGATCCCGTGGAGTAACTGTCCCAATACATGAGATGCAGGTAGGTTTTGTGTTCACTTGATGCTATAATTGTGCATCATGAATGATTAGATTAGGGGCCAAATCTTCAGCTATATCATCTCAATGGGTGTAGTAGGAACAGACTCTTAGATACCAAAGAAGCATGCTATATCTGCCCCTGAGACTGAGTTGATAGATTCTTTTCCATGAGCTCTCAGCATCTTCAGAAGCAGAGACCACCAAATAGCTTATAGCAGCTGACTGTCTGTAATAAAATAAGTAGATTGCTATCGGATTCCACGGAATCCAGTGACTCCAAGGAGTCACTGTGTTCATGCTATAGCAGATGAGTGAGTGAGTGAATGAATGACTAACATTTCCACCAACTGGAAGTGGATTATCAATGAAGCCAGACTGAGATCAGAGGCCACTGAGTTTTTAGGCCAGATTTGGACACAGGTGACCGTGTGTCTCATTCTTGTTTGATATATGTGCTTGATATAAGATGGAACAGAGATCAGAGTTGGTGCTTTTAAGCTTTAGATTGAAATACAGCTCCCTCCTCTAAATAGCTCCTTTTTAGAGTTGTATTCTGCATGTATGAGTGTGTTGCCTGCATAGGTGTATCCATGGTTGGTGCAAGTGGGGGCCAGAAGTGGGTTCTGGGTCCCCTGAAGCTGAAGTTACATACATGAAGTTGTGAGCAGTCATGTGGGTACTGGGAACTGAGCTCTGGTCCCCTGCAGGAGCAACAAGTGCTCTTAACTACTAAGCCATCTCTCCAGCCCCTTTTAATTCTCTTGAAGGACAATGGCTTTCCTGGAAGCCCTAGGCCTGGGAACAATGTCGTGACAGACCGCTGCTCTGACCTCTGGACTGGCTATGTTACTCTGAGACCAGGAAATTTAAAAAAAAATCACATATAGAAATCAGTGTTGGAGTAAGATCAAAGGTTTAGATAGAAATAAAAATGAAATAAAAAGTAGACACGAGCAAATTAAATAAAAAACCCACAGGTAAAATAAAATGCTGAAAACAATAGTGAACGATAATTGTGAATAATCATGAGAACTCACTTCAAATAAAATTAGTTTCATAAAATATCCTGATGGGGGTCTATATAATAATACTTAAGAAATTAAAGAAGCAAAATAAAAATAAATATCCATTATGTGCAACAGAAAAATAGCAATAAATGAGTAGAAAAACAGTAAGAGGTACATATAAAGAAAATACTAAGTTATGTTGTTGGAAATGAACAAAAATTGAAATTGAGAAACCTGACTGATGGCTCAAACTTTAGACCTGTCATAAGGAAACAGTCAATGAATGGAATTAAATGCAGCGTTTTTAATTCACCAGGAAGTAACACTGAGAATAAATAAGGCACTTTAAGAACCCGAAGGCACATTTGGGAGGCACATCTAAATTCGGCTTCTGGAAGAAGAGCTTGAGGAACAGGAAAGCAGTGTTTGAGAGCATCACGGCTGAGAATGCCCCTGAGCTGAGGAAGGATTGACAGTTCACGCAGAGAGCAAGAGGGGAAATAACAGCAAACCCACATCGAGACAAGGTGGGAAAGCAGAAAGATGCCAAAGATACAGAAAAAAAAGTTCTTAAAAGCTGCCATAATGAAAAGACATTTTATCTATGAGTGAAACCAGGAAGGCTGACATCAGCCTTTCCCTCCACAGCACTGTTTATGGAGAGTAGATTAACTTCTGCAGAGCATCAGGGAGTAACTGCCAGCCTCCCAGTGTAGCCATTCAAGAACGAGAGAGAACCGGTAAAATTTCTAGAGACTCAGAGTCTAAGATACTTTGCCACCCTTGGAAATTAATCATTAAAAAATAATCTTCTATAAGAATAAACCTAAGCCAGGAGGGAAAGCAGGGCCACAGAAAACAACAGGCATTTACAGATAAAGGAGCTATATTTAACAATTTGCTTTCAAAATAATTAAATTTACTTTTGTGTGTTGAAAAGTTCAGCATTAAAAAGGGATTAATAACCAACAAGGGCATGGAGTAAGCAGCATTTGTTATAAAAGTGTGAAATTCTATTCATGAGTTAGAGGAATCTGCTAGTAATGAACCAACAGAGACTTCATGAGAAAACTTACGTTTGAACGGTTATGGCTTCAAAATTAAAGATAGCCACCAAAAGAAGAAAGACAGAATTTATGGATCATAAGCTAGCAGAGGCAGAGAAAAAAAAGTAGAAAAACATTATCCACCTCTCAGAAGGCAGTAAAAGAGAGAAACAAAGATAAAGCAGAAACATGAAGCATAGTGCCAAAAATAGCTTCAGTTATACTGGTCCTCAGAAGAGTTGAACATATTGAGTTCACATGTTAGAAGGTAGATTGTTTGACTAGATTAAACCAAACCAAACCAAATTAACCACACATACTCTGGCCAGAGAAGCAGATCAATGCCCTGTTCAGCCATCATCAGAGAAGCTTCCTTCTGCAGCAGATGGGAACACATGCAGAAATCCCCAGCCAGATATAATATCAAGAGTGAGAGACCTTGAAACAGTCCACCTTAAATGGGAGGTCTCCATTAATACCCTCCCTCAGAGCTCAGGGAACACCATGGAAGAGGAGGCAGAGAGCATAAGAGTCAGAGGGGACGGAGGACACCAGGAGAGCAAGGCCCTCTAAATCAACATGAGCAAAGCTCATATGAACTCACAGAGACTGAAGCAGCACACACAGGGCCTGCACAGGTCTGTAGTGTCCTCTATACATATTACGGGTTCCAGTGGAGTTTTCTTTTTTTATAGGAGTATGCAAATGACTGGGTGTCTGACTCTTGTGCCTTCTCTTGGGCTCTTTTCCTTCTGTTGGTTTGTCCTGTCTAACTTTAATGTGATAGTTTTTATTTTATCTAATTATACTTTACTGTTGTGTTTTTAAAAACCAGATGAATGAACGAATGAAAGTCTAGCTACAAAGGCAAAGGTTAGCAACTGAACTGTCATTTACACCCCCTGGGAGAGTGAAAATCAGCTTTCTCCAACAGTGACACTGAGGCTATCGACCACTCCAGGGCAGGCCACACGTTCAGGTGCCCTTTGTGTGTGTGTGCTTTCATTTGGTTCTGTTTGTTAGTTTTTTTTTTGCTTGTTTTTGTTTTTTGTTTTCCTATTTGGGTGTTGTTCTATTTTGTTTTCTTGGTTTTGGGGGCTTTTGTTGTTATATTGGGATTTTGTTTTTTTTTTTTTGAGAAAGAACTTAAAAGTTGGGTGGGTAGGGAGGATCTAGAAGTGGTTGAGAAGGGGTAGAATATGATCAAAATATATTTAAATTTAAAAATTGTCTTAAGCAATAAAAAATAAAATAAAAAGCCAACAAACACACACATATGGTGTACTCAAGAGCTGGGGTTGCAGCCCAAAGGTTAATTACTTGCTTAACCTTGATAAGACTCTGGGTTTGGTTCCCAGCACCAAAATCAAAACAGAACATTAAAAAAAAAAGAAAGAAACAGAAAGTAGGGGACAGAAAAAGTCTACCTGGCATATACCCCTAGAAAGAAAGCTGGGTTTCACTTTGAGTTGAGTTGTGGGCAAAGCAGATGATTCTCAAATCTAGGGTTTCATGATCTCTTACCATTCAGCCATGCAGGGGACCACAGATATCTACAGCTCAGTTTAGAAAAACTGACATCATTTTCCATTCTGGACTGGCTTTCAGTTGTTGATCCAACTCTCTACATGGTTCCAGTTCTCTTTGGTCCTGAGGCCTGTCACCTTGGATTATAGTGCACATTGGATTGCTGTATTAGGGTAACTACAATATACTAGAACATCCCAAACACGATAAGGGCTTCTGAAGACGATGCTGCCTAAGTACCAAGTATAGCAAAAACCTCCCTGTGGGCAGCAACAAAGACACAATGCATCTGGACTGAACGTGATCGGGGCTACTACCCCGTCTTGTCTGACCCAACTCTCTGAAGGAGAAGGGTGTTGGCAGCAGGAAGTGATGCTCTGTTGCATGATGGGAAGTGGTTAGGAACACTGCGTTGGCAGCAGGAGCGGGCGGGCGGGCAGTCTGGGAGCAATCTGCAGATCCAGACACACCGTCGGTGGGCCAGATCCGCATCTCGGTTCTGAGAAGACAAGTGAGCAAGGCAGAGACTGTCTATGTCTTGGTGCTCTTTATATTTAACTCTGTCAGGTCCCAGGTGTCTCCCCTCTCTAGCAGCCCACAGAGCCTTGTACAATGACACAAATCAAACATTGTACCGGGTCGATATGGAGCAATTATTAAGTGACCTGCCTTAGGGGATCGGAGTCACTGTTGTCAGGCTGCCGTCTTCCTGTCAAGCAGGGACAAGTCGAGCCTCTAGAGATTTCTATTTCATGACCTGACGCAAACAGGGACAGTTGCAGTGAGGATATTTGATTTTTACGTGACAATGAGGCAATTATTTAAGCAGAATATAGATAGGTAGGTAGATAATTTATAGGTGATAGATAGATAGGTGATAGGTAAATAGATGGATAGATGGTAGATAGATAGATAGATAGATAGATAGATAGATAGATAGATAGATAGAAGGGGTCATGTCTGAGACAACCCCCCAAGATGGCCAGAACAGCAGAAACCATGAAGCACAATAAGGAAGGGCCTCACTTAGATGGGGTGGTGGGGCTGAAATACTTTGTGTCCCCAAATACTGTTGCTGGCCAGGGACTGCTGAAGGGACCAGTACCTACACAGTCTGGAGGTGTGCCCTCCCCATTCTGGCCCCTTTCAAAAGGGAAGCAGCTGGTGCCTGGATCCCAGAAAAGCTGGAGAAACTCTGTCCCCTCCTCTTCAGAGTCGGTGGTAGTGGGCACCGGGGCCTGTCCATCTGCCACACCGCCGTGCCTTCAGTGATAACTGTCCAAGTGTGCGGTCCCTCCTCATTTTGTGTGCTGCAGCCCGGCTGGCTGATGTGTTTATCCCACGGCTGCCAGGCTGGTGGGGAGGGTTCATCCTGAAGACTCAGGCCTCCTTTCAAGTTGAGTTTTCTTTTTGCCCATCATTTGTTTGTGCAAACATTTCCAGATTAATTGAACACTCCTCCCTGTTCCAACCAAGACACATGCTCGCCTTCCCGGCACAATATGGCCATCTTGGCTTTCCTTTCTGAGGCCCACTGTTGACAAAAGACCAGTCTCAAGTAACCACAGGCCGCTGTGCTGGAGAAATGGGGTTTCATTTCTGATTAGCCTCTTCACTTTCAGGCCCTGAAAAGCTCATTTTCCATAAATCTAGGTTTGGGTATCTTCAGGCTCACCTAGAGCATGCCGCCGCATATCTTTTGCTCATCCCTTTAATTACAGCTGTGGGTCTGGGAACGTCTCTAGTGCGTCACATTGCCAGGAAAGATGAAGAAAGAAAAGAGCTCTGGGCAGATTTTAGCAAGTGGCAAATAAATAAAAAAAAAAAAAAAGAAATTGTTTTTCCTCAATATGATTTCATTATCAAGATTCAACTGACCACTGAAAACACCAGCTAGGGTTCTCATGATTGCTTAATTTTTATGATTCAACACCCCAGTTATATAATCAAACCAAACCCCAAATTGTCAACCCCATTATTGTCTGTGCTCTCCTCCAGGTGCTGCTTAATCCTTTTGATGAGCAGAATTGGGGCATTTAAAAAGGGGGTTCCCCGTGTTGGAGACAGAAAGATGGCCTCCAAAGATGTCCCGTGTGTTGTGGCTTAGATACAGTCTGTCCCTTTCAAAACTCATGCTGGAGACTGATTCCCACTGAGAGGTGCG
The DNA here is from genome assembly GCA_004026605.1 of Ondatra zibethicus. Taxonomy (NCBI): domain Eukaryota; kingdom Metazoa; phylum Chordata; class Mammalia; order Rodentia; family Cricetidae; genus Ondatra; species Ondatra zibethicus. Next base: position 20,331 of record PVIU01008766.1, read on the forward strand.
AGAAGGGAGGATACTTAATCCTACTGTGGTATTAGGAGGAGAGGCCTTGGGAAGTGATTTAGTCATCAGGACAGGGCCCTCATTCTGGAACCTGTTCAGTTGATAAGAAAAGAAACACGGAGATTGATGCACACACACACACACACACACACACACATGCATGCATGCATGCGTGCGCACACATTAACTCTTTCTCACTAGGTGATGCCCTGAGCAGCTTCCTGACTGCCCACAAAAAAGCAAAACCAAACCAAAGAAAAACACCATCACCTGATGCAGGCCCTTTACTTGGATCCCCAGAACCAAAAGCCCAAGAAAACTTCCTTTTTTATTTTTTTATACTCTGTGGGCCTGTACCCTTAGAAATAGACTGGATTAAGACACATAGGACCCATTACTATCTAAGTAACTAAGTCAGGGATTTGAGGGTGAAAAATTATCCTGGGCCATCTAGAGTAGCCTTAAGTGTAATTCTACAAATTCATGAAAATGGTGGAGGGAAAATGAAGAGAGCCAGAGGGAGGCATGGCCGTGGTAAAAGGCAGCAGAGATGTTCTTACCTTTGCCAATGGAGGAAGTGGGGTCCATGGAAGCTGGAATGGGGCAGGGGAGGGGACAGCTCCCACCTTGTCTTTAGGAAGCTCTGATGACAGATTGAATAGTTTACTGACCCCTGTGTGAGACTTGTGGCCTAAGTATATGATAACATGCTTGTGTTGTTTTTAGGCTCTAAATGTATGGTAGCTGTTGCAGTGGCCAGAGGAGACACTGGAATCTGAATTTTGCAAGACAGGCATCAGTGGCATGCAAGGCCCTGCAGGCGAGACACGCGTGCCACAGTGCTAAGCACGGGTGGGATGAGACATGCATGCCACAGAGCTGAGCACGGCTGGGATGAGACACGTGTGCCACAGAGCTGAGCACGGCTGGCATGATACACACATGCCACAGAGATAAGCATGGCTGGGAAGTTCTCACATTTGCCTCCCCTCCCCTCCGCCCACTGCAACCCAGGGATTGGCACCACTGCGCCTTCGGAATGTTTTATACGTACTTGCCCTTTTGCACACATATCAAGGGGACACTCCTCCCTTCTTATTTCACCTCCAAACTGATACTGCTTGACAACTCAGCACACTGAAACTGTCTGCTGTGGAGGTTTCCCTTCAGCCGGCATCTCTTTGCCTCCACCTGCTCTTGCCGGCTCTTGTCATGGCGCAGTTCTGTATAAAGCTGCGGCTTTCCTTTGGCCTAGTCCCTGAGGGTCAGCACCCTATGAGATACTTCTCATCCTGTATATTTTTGCTTAGATCTTTCCACCACCTCATTGGCTTTCATTTGATGACGGCGACCTAACCTAAACCTCTGTCAGATCCCTTTCCCGACTTACATATATTCAGCAGTCTGCTTTAAACTAAGTCCGTCCCATGCTAATTCCCTTTCTCTATACATAGCATTATCCATGTAGCAACGTGAGCCAGAAACCTGGGACTCATCCGTCTCCTCTCACTCATTCCTCCCTTCTTCTCCCAAATCTAATGAATCATTTCTCTCTATCTACTTGGTATCATCCTGGTTTAGGCTTCCTTCATCTGTGTCTGAATTATGACATGAGCCAAAGGCATCTCTCAGAAATAAAAATGTCATCATTCTACATAAAACACTTTAACATCCTTGGGATAAACTAGAAGCTTTTTCACTGGCCCTAAGATGGGGCGTCTTTTTGTCCTTGTTTTTTTTTTTTCTCATGTACTATCTCCAGACCCCCCCCCCTTACTCCCTTGGCCTCTTCTTCTGACACCTCACCTTCTTCAAGCTCTGTGCCTCAGTAATTGTGCACTACCTTAGTTGTCTAAATTCCATGCTTGTTTTTGTCCCGGACTATACACACGTTGGTTTTCTCTTCAACAAACCATGCTCCAATTCTAGGACCAGCTATGTCTTCCCTTCTCATGAGTCTCAGCTCAGTGGTTGCTATGGCATCGCCACCTTTTCCTTGGTATCCTGATCTCCATCTGGAAAATTTTCTCTCTATTCCTTTATCTTTGTGCAGGATGGTAAACCCAAATGCCTGGCGTCTGTCACTAAAGGGGGTCAGTTGTCTTTTTTGCATCATCACAGTAAAGGCTGGTAGAAGAGCTGGGACATAAACTCTCTCTCAGGTGGCTGCTCTGGTAGATGTATCCTCCTCAGACCTCTTTCTAATATACATGAAAATGCCACTTTACTTCTCTATCTTCCTGGCTAGATAGACAGACACTTCTTGAGGGTGAGGATAATACCTTGTTCATTATCTTCTCAGAACCAAGGATATAGGCTGGAAATAAAAAGCATGAGAGGAATGTGAATGCAGTTTTCTTCTTCAGGGAGGATGGAATAGATGTGGGAAAACCCAGAGTCTGTTGGTTGCAATATTTCCAACTAGACTATTCCAGTTTATGGAAATGATCACCAGCAAGATCTGTCAAAGCTTCTTTTGCCCATGGTAAAACATGCAAATAATTGTGCACAGTAGAAACCTAACCATACCTGAATCTAAACAGAAAATGCCAGGAAAGAGAAAGATGAACAGACATACTTTTCTCTTCGTGCTCCTTAAGTAAGGCTAAAGTCTCTGGATAATATATATAGCAAACCAAAGACTCTGGAAATGGAGAAAAGACAGAGGAGAGACTCCTCATTACTCATAAAAAGATGCAGTGGTCATGAATAGAGGGGGTAACCATCAGGTCCCATCCAGAGGGTAATGGGGGTGAGTATAATCATGTTATATGTTATATTTCTATGAAACTGTAGAAAACAAAGAGAAAAGGGTGATGGTAATTTCTTTGGGTTTTCTTCTTGTATCACCCACATTCCAGAGTTGGATGAAGACATACTAATGGCAAGAGACAGAGTTCCAATGAGAGTCTGCTCTTTTAGGCACAGGACTTGGAAAAGGACAGCCTAGCAGTACCAGAGTTGTCCTATTCATGCCAAACACTACAGAAAAAACTGTGGTTCTGCTCCCCAACACTGGTAAAGGATGAACTGGGTGTCTGGACTATAAAGAGGGCCCCATGTGATGTTTACTAAAGCAGTGTCATAGGGCACTCAGTAGGGAACCAGGTTTTTCTGGGTGGTAATAAGTACATTTGTTGCCTACCATGCATCAATGGAGACCACTTGAGGAGCCTTTTACATGGTGACAACAAGGTGCACATTCTATATGCTTGCTGGGAGTATCAAGGTACCACTGGGGGCCCTTGGGATCAAGATCTCTACCAACCCTAGCAATGGCAAGGAGCCTTGTCTCTGTGCACTTTGGTGCCATCAGAGACTGCAGAAAGCATAAACTTCCACTGGAAATAATAATTTGGTACTCTGTTTTCTCCTTCCAGAATAGTGCCAGTGTACCCCAGCTAAGGCAATGTTTACATGAGATGCAAAGATCATAACACATTATCCAAAATGATTTGGTGTCAGCAAAAATAATTTGCTATAACAAGAACCAGTAAGAACTAAACCCGAATGGAATGTATATCCATTAGATAATCTTAACATCTCTGGTTACCCAACAAAGGTTCTAAAAGGTGAGATCATAACATGCTTCTAGTGATTGCAAATGCTCTTGAGGCAAGTGGGAGAAGTCAGCCAGTTTGTAAGGCCTCATTAGAGAAACAGAAGCTTTGAAGTGGAACAAAATGGAAATTTAGAACTGAAAAATACAAAAACTAAAGTAAGAAGCATGGTTGATGTCTCAGCAGTTAAGCAGAGAAGACATGAAAGTGGCAGCGACCTGGGAGATGGGCGATAGAAATTCTCACCTGAACAGCAGAGAGGAGGAGACAGGCTTAAAAATGGAGCAAGCCATGGGGACATAGACCTAAAATTCTAACACTTGTGTCATCTGAATTCTGGAAAGAGAGTAGGCATAGAAACACAGTTGAATAATGTCTGAAAATAGCCCAGATTTGACAGGGACATAAAGACACACACTCAAGAAACTGTGTGAACCCTGAGCAGGATAAATGCAGGGAAGTCTATACCAGCACATGCCATAGCTAGCCTCACAACTAAAGGCAAGGGGAGAAATCCTGAAAGCAGCAGGAGATATGTTATCTCATGCATAGGAAAAACAAATTCAAATGATGGCGGTTTCATAACAGAAACAACGGGATCCAGGAAAAAAATTTCTCAGGGTGTTTACAGAAGAAAACTGTCAGCAAAAATATCCTATATTTAGTGAAAATAACCTTCAGGAATGAAGAGAAACCAATCCCCCCAAGCCCTCAGCCCCCTCATCAAACCAAAACAACAACCTAAACAGAAAAGCAAATGTCTATTAGATGAGTAGCTAAAGGAAGTTCTATAAACAGAAAAGATATAGGAAGGAACACTGAGACATCAGGACTGTGTCTGTAAGTAAAGAAATAGACTTTTATTGAGTTTTCTGGGATTTTATTTGAGAGTAGAAGTGAAAATTTTAACTGTGCTGTGGTTCTAAATGTACAGAGACTCTAAAGCAGTTATATTAAATATGGGGAAGGGTAAGGGACATAAAAGCTATACATTTATGCTTCATTGGAACTGATAAAATGATACAAACATTCTATGATAATTAAAAATGTGTGTGTATGATACATGCGTGCTTGCATGTGTGATGTCTCTGTGTGTGTTTGGTGCACATGGATGCAGGTTAGATGACAGCATCCGTGTTTGTCTTCACCTTCCACTTTGTTTGGAAAGGGTTTCTTTGTTGTTCACCATTGGGTACACCAGGCTAGCTGGCCCTCAGATTCTGGGAATTCTGACTCCATTGCCCATCTCACTAGACAAGCACTGGGACTGCAGATGTATTCCATTGCATCCAGCTTCAGGGGAGTTCTGGGGACTCGAACTCAGGTTCTCATGGAATTCACCTCCCTGGTGATTCAATACTATCAGATAAAACAGATTTCAGAACGGGGTATCAGAGGCAAGAAAACATTGTATAACTGAAAAATTTCATTCTACTGGGAAGACATAGCAGCCCTAAGCACATATGTACAAGACAATAGAGATGCATGATACACAGAACAAAACACTGAAAGACCAGAGAAGCATTAACAAACCCAGAGTTACAGCTGGAGACTGGCTTATGATTTCTATCGCTGTGAAGAGACACCAAGACTATGGCAACTCTTATATATAAGAAAAAAAACTTAATTGGGGTGGCTTGCATTTTCAAAAGTTTACTCCATTATCACAGTGGGCCATGGTGGCATGCAGGCAGACATGGTGAAGGAGAAGTAGCTGAGAGTTCTACATCTTGCACAGGCAGCAGGAAGTGTCCTGAGACAATGGGTGTGGCTTGAGCATATGAGCCTTAAAGCCTGTCTCTACAGTGACATACTTCCTCCAACAAAGCCACACTGATTCTAACAAAGCCACACCTCCTAATAGTGCCGCTCCCTTTGGGAGTCATTTTCTTTGTAACCACAGAGACCTTTTTTCCCTTTCTGCAACAGTAAATAGAACAACTAGACAAAGTTAGAGAGGAATTCAACAATGTTATCAACTACCAGGATCCAATTAAGAGGTATAACACATGATATTCAACAACAGTGAGCTATCTTTCAAGTACCAGGGCAAATTATACCATGATAAACTATATCCTGGGCCATGACATGTCCTTCAAAAATTAAATGAACGAAACCTCAGAATATGTTTTCTGGCTCAATAAAATCAAACAAAGACTTTAGACTTAAATGGTTTTTGTTTTTCCAGTGATGAAGATCAAATCCAGAACCTCATACATGCTAAGCAAACACCCTGCTACACAGGTACATTCTCAGCCCCAAACAACAAACTTCTAAATAGCCCAGTGGTCAAAGAGCTGTCAAAGGAAATAAGAAATACAATGAACTACATGAAAAAACCGACATTTCTACTTCATGGTACACAGCTAACAGTGTTGAGAGGAAAAATTGGCATCCATAAGTGGATATATTAGAAAAGGAAAAAATCTAAAACTACCACTCTAACCCCCTGTATCATGCACCTAAAATGCCAGAAGTACATCTCAGTGGAAGAGTGTGGGCAAGGTGCGGGTCCAGTCTTCACACCAGGACAAAAAGCATAAAAAAGAACATAAACACAAAAAATACAAAGGACTAATAAAGATAAGGGCATGAATGAAGGAAATTTAAAATAACAGCAAAAGCAGTTTAAAAGGAGCTCAATAAATCAGAGTTAGGTCTTTGGAAAGATCAATAAATGTAATGATCCCTTGGCAACAATGACAAACAGAGATGATACAAATTGTCAATATCATGAATGAAACAAGATATCCATGTAATGTCAGAATATATAAAAGGAGTCAATAAATAAATATTACAAAATCCATATACATATCATACATAAACTTGACAATATACACAAAATGGACCACTCCTTCAAAAATACAACTGTCACAATAAGCAAAATTATTTTTTAATTGACATGTAGTAATTTTACATATTTGTAGGGTACAGTATGATATGATATCATTTAAATAGTTGTGTAATTATTAAGGAAATTTAGTTAGTAATTTTTAGATTCTCCAAAATGAACCTCCATGTACAACCAGTTCCACTGGAAAAGTTTCTAAATACATATCCTTTTTCAGAAGCCAGAAGAGAGAGGAGCAATCTCTAGTCATTTTTACATAGTCAATTTGTATTACATTGTATTACTCTAATACAATCAGACCAAGAGCATACACACAAAGAAAACTATAGGCCATTATTTTTCTGAATAGAGATTCATAATCTGTTTTTGAAGTTTCATTTATTTTTAATGGTATGTCTGTGTGTGCATAGGCGTGCCAGTGTCCATGGGGGCAGCAAAGTGTTGGATCCTCTGGAGCTCGAGTTGTAGGTGGTTGTGAGCCACCTGACATGGGTGCTGGGAACCAAACTCAGGTCCTCTCAAAGAGCAGTAGGGGCCTTTAACTGCTGCACCATCTCTCCAGCCCCCAGATACACAACCTTTAGCAAAATGTTAACTAATACAAGTTGGGAAAGTGTAACAATGTATAATAAAATTTAGTAACATATATTCTATTTTTCTGTGTGAACCTATAGAAGTCCTGAGCTGCCTCTGTAACCACATACATACAGAACAGATCCAAGGCAGCCTAGAAGAAGCTTCAGAGGTTGAACTAATATTTAAATCTCTGCCTGAGACTTAGATTAGTGTTGAACTGTACAAGAGTGGAATAGACCTAAAACAGCCAAGTAAGGACTTTTGAAAACGGAATTGAGATTGAAATTACCCCCAGAAGATGCAAAACAGTGTCTGTAATCTAAACTGGATGAGATTGCTTGCATTCTGTAGACTTTAACTGGACAAGTCTGCACACAGCACGTGCCACATTGCTAGGAAACATTCCAGTTTATTCAATATAGAAAGACCCCTGGAATGTGACTAGCCTCCAAACAGTCAGACGAGAACAATGCACTTACATCAGAGTTTCAGGTATTCAAAGACTTTAAAATGCAAGTGTTTTTAAAGAAGGGAAGATAGAAACATACTTGGATGTGAAGGTAGGCAGCTTCAGAGATGTGGGAACAATATGAAAATTCTAGATTAAAAAATCTGAACTTAATCGTTTGCTGTTTTGGCTTAGCAGCTAATTAGACATGATATAAAAGTCAGTAAGCATGAACACTTACAAAAATTATCCAGCAATACATTAATGATAATAATAACATCACCATTTCTTCTCTGAATAATAAAGGACGATGTTTTGTTTCGTTCACCAAAGAGTATATGAACTGTTTCATTGTTTTGCACGAGGCTCAGTTATTGGAGCTTTAATGAGCACAAGCATACACATGCACACACACATGAATATGCACACATATCTCCACAATGACTGTACCGCAGAGGTCAGTGTGGAGGATAAAGGGATCTGCATGCTTGTAAGACTTCTATGTTTTTACTAAAAGTGATAAAATATTAATTCAGAATAGATTGAGACAGGTTGGGCAGTCATATTATAATCCCTAGGGTAACCAGTAAACATGTGATGATTCAGAGGTACGGCTATAACACTATTAGATAAAATGAGATTTTAAAAATATTCAGATAATTCCAAAGAAGACAGAAATGGATGGGGCGGGGGGGACCAGCTGGGATAGACATAAGACAAATGATATCACAACAGACTTAATCCAGTCATACCAATAATCAGTGCAAATTATCTAAACACATCAGGGAACACACTTTAATGATATGTGAACATTGAAAGATGAGAAAAAGATGATTGTACAAACAATAAGAAAGATGGCGTGCCATGTTAATATTCGACAAAGATGATTTCAGAACAGGGGATATTGCTAGAAGGAAAGGGGTATTGATCCACACAGAAGATAAAACAGTTCTAAAATATGCCCGGTCATTGTTGTAGTGTGGGGAAGTGGCCGGTGTACAAGGCATAGTGATGCTTTGATTAAGAGGAAACACACAGCGGTGGTTCCCTAAGATCGAACCACTTCGTGACAGTGTAGGCATCTTGGTTTGCATAAGAGTGTTCTGTGATGTCCACACAAGGATGGAACTGCCCAAGACACCGTTCTTAGAGAGCATCCTCATGGTTAAAGCGATAGGTCACTACAGTTGATAACACATTTAAAAATTTTTCTCCACGTGTTTTGTTTTGCTGTCTTCAAAACAGTTTACTTTGAGCATTGTAGACAAAGGCAAAAAAGAAGAATAGTCCTTATTAGAAATAAACAGTTATGAGCTGGAAAGATGGCGCAGGCCTTGCTGCTATAACGGAGGTTGTGTTGGGAAACGGCCCTGTGCTGAGGAAGATCATTGAGAAGGCAGATCTGGAAGAGGGGTTGCACTCCTCCCCACTGCAGACCCACGTGATTGTATCTCAGAGTGCCCGCCAAGGCCCACTGTCTGGAAATGGGCCGTCCACCCCAACTCTGCGATCTGCAGGGCGAAACAGCTCAAGGGTTAAAAACGTTTGTGCCCTTGAGAACAGCTAGAAGATTAAGCTGGTTCTAGCGGAAGTTACTGCCGTTTATCCCATAATAAAAATACAGCTGCAGTGAGACCAAGGACCTGAAAGTCCAGCCCTTGGAAGCTCAGCCATGGAGAGAAAGCTCACCTTGGAACTTTAGCTGATGGTGCCAACTTCCCCGATCAGTTTCTGCTGGATGTCATTTGTGTCCAGTTTGGTGAAGTCATTTCTAGCTGCTTTTTGGTTGTCTTTTACTTGGCAGCCTCACCTGAGGGGACACTCTGCTCTGCCAAGTGCTCTATCAGGAACTTCAGCTGACAACCTTAAAGGTGCTTTCCCATTCGACTTTTGATGGATTGTTTGAGCACCTGATTTGATGATGTTTTGCTGACTGTCTGTTGTCTGTCTGTCTGCCTGCTACTTGTTTGCTTTGGCTAGCTATCTGCTTAATAAGCTCACTCATTCAATCAATGTTGTGGTTCTTGTTGAACATTGTCTGGACTGTATAGAACACTGTCCATGTATGAGGAGAGATCACTAATACCCATTTAAAAACAGGCATGGAGGTTTGGTTACAATGCCAGATGAAATTGTGTGTGTGTTGGCGGTGTGTGTGGGGGGAACTCACTAGCCACTGGCCTAGTTGAAATGGTAAGCTCCAGGTAGTAGGTGACTCTGTCAGAAAATAGGGTGGAAAGGGATAGGGACACACACTCTCTCTCTCACTCTTTCTCCTCTCTCTCTCTCTCTCTTTCTCTCTCTCATTTTTTTGTTTGTTTTTGTTTTTCAAGACAGGGTTTCTCTTGGCTATCCTGGAACTCATTCGGTAGACTAGGCTGGTTTCGAACTCACAGAGATCTGCCTGCCTCTGCCTTTCGAGTGCTGGGATTAAAAGTGGGCACCATTTAAAACAGAAAAAGGTCATATGTATCCTATCCTATAACAACTTACCAAAGTAACTCGTGGTAGTTTCCTAATTAATGAAGTTTCCTTGCTAGTCTGTGTTCATCTCTTATCATCTGAGGGAAGGCATTATGAGCCAATATGGCAGACAGTTTCTCAGGGGCTGGTTCCTCATTCCTGACTCTACGGAGTAGAATGTGAATGTTTGAAACGGTAAATCAGGCCTGCAGTACAGAGTACAGTATGCTAACAATATCCATTCTAGTTTGCTTGCAGATTGCTTTCTGCCTAATGAGACCCTCTGGAATCCAAAATCATACCCTGAGAGAGTCTCCGGGCTCCCAGCTTCCATGCTCACCCATCCTTATTGCCTATAAGAGACCTTGGCAGGTGGATTAGAGACTGAGGTGTCTGCTATGATTCCTCCCTAAGTCACAGGTTTGAAGGAAACCCTAAGGCAATGGGATCTAGCCATGGGTAATGCCCATGAGAGAGTCCCCTAGAAGGCACTTCCTGAGTGTTTCTCCTTCATGTTTGGAAAGTCCTTATCAGTTTTCCCATCTCCCCCTGGGAGCTGATGGGCCTGTCACTAGCTATTGACCCATCTGCCCCCTGTTTCTTTAAGTCACAGAGTGGAATCTCTTGAGGAAAGTCAGAAGTCAAAAAGATAAACAAAAGCATCAAAATGGAATGATCAGGAACAAACATTGAGCCAAGTAGTTATGTCCAAAGATGGATGTCATTATAATCAGTATTGCAGGGGGCCCCTGTAGCAAGGTTATTATCTGATAGTGAAGTTATAAAAGTAAGCAACTTAAAATGAGCACGGGTACTATGGACACACCCACACACCCACCCATACCAACACACCTCCACCCACACCCTTACCCACCCACCCCACACACTTACCCCAACCCCACATACCCCAACACACAGACATACACACACTCATGCATACACACATGCACACGCACACACATGCATGTGCACACACACGCACATACACACATGTGCACACACAGCTGTAGCCTACACTTCACTCACGACAAGCTCTGCAACAACTCTAAATAAAACATGGGCAAACAGAAAGCAGATGAAAGTATTAATATTGCACGATCAAAGGAATTTACTCCATGGATGTAAGGATGTTTCAATATTTGTATTTACTAATGTATTTCACATTCGTGATCAGATAGGAAAACCGAATGGCCATCTCCCTGAATCTCTTTGAGAAAATTCAACACCTCTTCTTGATTTTTAAAAAAGGCACAAAAGGAGAATCAGTATATATTAACCTACTCTGCAAGCTCCAGCTTCATGCCTAATGGAATGAGAGGAAGCAAACATCCACAAACTAGGGGCTGCGAAAGGACATTCCTTCTCTTGAGCAATTGTCACAGTTGTCAGCATTCTGAACACAATAAGAGAAGAGAAAGATGTCAGTGGTTTCGAAGTTGGAGTAAAGGCACACAGGTATAACCATTGGCAGCTATCATGGCTGTCTCGAGAGTGTAGCAGGGAATACATGGAACCATTGTCTAGTGAGACAATTTAGTAAGTTAATGGAACAAAAATCAAATATGGAAACCAATAATCCTCATATGTGAAAACTGTACCAATAGGAAATAAACAAATGGCAAAATGCTTACACACTAATGAAGAAGCCTGGCAAGAACTAGAAGGTCTGTAGGTAGAAGAGTGTAAGAACTGCTTGTGACCACAAGGGGTGGGCCCGGCACAGATGAACAGGGACTCGCTCAACACAGCATCTCCACGAAAACCTTAGTTCTTTCAAAGACAAAGAAAAATCAAAATACACTTTCGGTAAGATGTGAACTGGATTGCTTAGGAACTAGGCAACCTAGTTATAGCATTCATCTGGAAAATAAACAATCCTGATGATCTAGGAAAATTCTGAAAAATTAAAAATAATTGTCACATGACTGCCTCTATCGGATAGGAAAATGTAATGCGCAAAACAATGTGACACTGGACCTAACTAGATAAACAGACTAGTGGAAAATCAGCTTGAAGATAGAGCTCTGAGCATGGAGGAATTTACTGTGTAATAAACATGTCTTTCACATCAGTGGGTGGGCTGATTGCATGGTGACATTTAGCCCTGTTCCCACCTCCCATGCTCTCTGTTGCAAAGATCCTGCCTGGGAGCCAGCGAGCTGCATTCCCAGAACCTATTCTCAGACGCCTTCAGTTAGGTTCTGCAACCGAGATGAGCCTGGTACTGAGTGCAGGGGGAGGATGCCTCTGGCTTCTTTTATTTTTATTGAGAATTTAATGCACATATATAATGTGTTTTGATATAGCCCACCCCCATTCCTTCCCTTTCAATTCTGCTCCTATTTCTCCACCACTTTTATCTCCCAGACTTACATGCTTACTTGCTCTATTAATATCCCCTACTTTCTTCTTTCTTCCCCCACACTGAGTCCACTTAGTGCTTCCTGGATACGTGTATCTAAACTGGAGTACCCACAGAAGGCAGAGAACTAGGAAGGGACCGTGATGGTGTGGAGATTTCAAGGAAAGGGTATAGATCGTAGAGAGCATGAAGGAAGAAAGGGGAATGATGGGACAGGAAAGATTAAATGGAACAGAGATGGGATGCCAGGTACAGAAAACAGTAGAGGGAGGAGCTGGGCGGTGGTGGCGCACGCCTTTAATCCCTGCACTCGGGAGGCAGAGGCAGGCGGATCTCTGTGAGTTCGAGACCAGCCTGGTCTACAAGAGCTAGATCCACGACAGGCTCCAAAGCCACAGGGAAACCGTGTCTCGAAAAAACCAAAAAACAAACAAACAAACAAACAAAAACCAGTATAGGGAGGAGTAACTACCACCAAAGACACAGAGAGTTTAGTGGGGCTACCCAATAACGGGGGACAATGCCTTTCTCAGTTACCAGAGCTATCACTTCAGAAGCCCAGTGAGGTCTGAGCTATCTTTACCCAACTGTGGCTGCTTCTAGTAGCAGCAGCATCACCAGCGGCAGGTAGCTCACAGGCTATGGGAATTTGTGAGATGGTTGTGGTTTTAGCGGCATCATTAAAGTGCAGGTCTCAGGGTTCCTGTAGTGTGGGTTCCCAAAACACCTGTGTGTGTGTGTGTGTGTGTGTGTGTGTAGCTCAGCTGTGAGTATAGCCTGGTGGTGCCCAGCCCCGAGGCTCCCACAGCTTCTTGACAACCAGATCCCTTACCTTTTTTTTTTTTTTTTTTGCTTCTTTCACTCTTCTAACATCTTTGTGTCAAATTATTTTCTTTTTGAAATATCTAGAATACTTTCAGATTTCCTGAGCACACACTTACTGATTTAAGAAGAAAATAACTATTGAATAATTGATATTGGTGTTATTATGGGTCATCAGCTTCTGGAGAACAAGACTTTGAGTCCCCACATCATACCTTATATTAAAACATGTCTCAGATAATCAGTAACTGAAAAAAAAGTTGTAGAAATATGTAAGAAAAACATGGCATATTTTAAAGCATAATCTCAGAACTGAGATATTACTAAGCTTTAACGTGTTATAGACAATAGAAGCATTTGAAAATTTAATTTCATAATAGAGTTGGAATGGGAAAAAAATCCCACCATGAAGGAAGTCAACAAACAGGAAAAGTGCTTGGAATGTTTAACTCTAGACAAACCCAAGACCCCTGCAGGAAGAACAACAAAGATCCTGGATGGAAGGGAAAGATAAGTGGGCCTTTAAAACAAGCGCTCACAATTCTCTAATAAAGCCTGAGATTTTCTTCACTTGGAAAGTTTCTAATTACAAATTCCTTACCAATTATTGGACTGTCCAAACCTTCCATTTCTTTGTGATCTAGTGCTGTGTTGGCATCTATTTGTTCTGTTATATGATTTTAAGATATTCTTTTATAAATTCTATTTACATTATTTTCAGTCATAATATCTCATCTTTTGTTTTTTAATTTTTTTGGTTTTTTTGATATAGGGTTTCTCTGTAGTTTTGGAGCCTGTCCTGGAACTAGCTCTTGTAGACTAGGCTGGCCTCGGACTCACAGAGATCTGGCTGCCTCTGCCTCCTGAGTGCTGGGATTAAAGGCGTGCACTACCATTGCCTGGCTTTCTCCTTTTTCTTAATTAATCTGCTTAAAGTTCTGTGACCACTGTTTTCTTGGGAAGGATTGGACATGTCTCTGACCTTGATTGTGGTGAAGGGATCAAGTTATATGTAGTATTCTAATTCATCCAAATGTCCACAGTAGTATGTATAACTCTTTGCATGTCGATTATATCCTAATAAAGCTGCTAATATACTCAGTCACTCATAATAAGGAAAGTGTACATTTAAATCACAGTGGATTCATTTCTACACATCATGTAAGTGAAGGTACAAAAGCAGTTGGCAACTTACTGTGGTGTTTTAAAATATATTCATAAATCCTTTGAATTCTTATCCCTCAGGATATAAGGCTTAGCTTTGTCCCCTTTGGGTATGGGCTGTACTTAGTGACTTGCTTTTCTAAACGTCACAGGCAGGATGGCTGTGACTTCTGAGTCCAGATCTTGAAGGATGCTGCTGATGCCTGCTTGCCTTCTCTCTGGGGAAGACACCACAGAGTCCCCATGAAGTCCACATGGTAAGAGACTGAGGCTTTCTGCCATGAGGCACCTGTGTGAGACATTTTGACGATTGATCCCTCCACTCTACCTAAGTCTTGATAGGACGGCTTCCTCAGCCAGCTTTCTGAGCTACAGTGATGGTATCACCCTTCCAATCTCCTTTTAAACTCCCGACTCACAGAATGGAGATAGGACATGTTCTAAGCTATTAAACATGTGGTCATTTGTTACACAGCAATAGATAACTAATGAACTTCCCATGTAGCGAGTGTGTGGGAATAGCCAGGCACCCTCATAAACTGTTAGTAGGAATATAAATCAGATCATTGCTATGGAGACATATTAGGGAAGATCAGTTACAGGAAGAGTACATTTAGAAATGCTTCCAAAGATACACTTGCACAGGTGTGCAATGTTAATTAAGCAACACTATTATTATTGTAGCCATTTTTGCAATGGGAAAAAAACCTGGAAGCTATCTAAATGTGACTGTTCCTGGGACTAATTTCATAAATAGGCTATATCCACACAATGGCATTCTATGCCAAGGATAAAGAGCACAACATAAATCTATAAGCAAGAAGCAAGGAAAGTATGTTGTGTGCCACCATCATGTAACAGAAAAGAGAAGGACATGGGAACATTATCTGTGTGTGGACGTCCAAGAGGCTGGTAACCATGGAAGAGATCAGAACTGGGACTGGGAGAGAACGTCTTACTGTTTGTTCTTTGGGAGGTTACTTTTTGAAAAATAATTCTTTACCATGTGCATGTACTATCTATCCTAAAAATTAAATAATTTGAAAGTTAAAAGAGATGAAAGGTCATTTATAGTAAGGGACAGAGTCTAACAACATTGTTGATACAGAACTAGAAAGCCTTCAAGAATGGACTATAACTTAAGAAAGTTACAATCTAGGCTTATCTATCTATCTATCTATCTATCTATCTATCTATCTATCTACCTATCTATCTATCTATCTATCTATCTATCTATCTATCTATCTATCTATCATCTCTCTCTCTCTATTTCTATCTGTTATCTAGAGAAATGGGAGGAGGGGAAGCATTGCCTGGAGTTTAGATGATGAGAAAGGGGTCTAGTTGTTATTTATTCAGACCCAGGGAGAAAGGCCGAATTTAGATGTCATAAGGACTTCAGTACTAGAGAGAGAGATTTACGATTCAGGAACATTTGATTCTGTGCTTAAAAAAGTAAACATCAATTACTCTATTTCAGGTCCCTTGGTTTTCAGAAGAGATCTCCTTCATATGAGACAGAATTCTCACAGTCTTTACAAAATACAGATTCAATTAGAAAATTTAAAGGGGTATTTTAGTTTCTACATCTGTCTTTTAGGAGTTTGATTGTGTGAGTCAGACCAAAGCTGAGCAGCAAATTCTGATTTATTGTTATAGAGCTTCTGGCTCAAAAAACAGATACAGAGTCTGTTCTTTTGTTTGAGGGCTAGTGGAGTAGCCAGCTGATCTTTACTGTGCCCAGTAGGAACCTGGAGGCAGGAACTGAAGCAGAAGCAATGGAAAAATGCTTTAACTGGCTTGCTTTTCAGGGGTTGTTCAATCTACCCAGGGATGGCACTACCCACAGTGTGCAGAACCCTTCCACATCAATTATTAATTAAAACAAATACCCTGTAGACTTGCCTGGAGGGCAATCTGACAGTGGCATTTTTTCAATTAAGATTCTTTCTTCCCAGATATGTCTAGGTTTGTGTGAAGCTGACGAAAAAAAATCAACTAAACAACCAGAATATCCTGGAAGCTCAAATCTCAGGACAATATAGAGATGGGATCCTGCAGAATTACCATCCTACTGGATTCCCCATCAGCCCACTTGGAAAATCTTCTTGTATAAGTGGAAAGAAATATGACCTAAGATCATAGCAAATTTCAAGAATTTCTGATACCGTTACACAATGTTTTGCACTCTGAAGTACCAATGTAGCAAAGTCAAGCTGAGCTTTGGACGCTGGAGAGTCGGCTGGCCTCGCTTACTAGCTAGATGATTTAAATGAATCATCTGTCACACTAGCCTCCTGCCATCACAGTAAGTAAGCTTTGCCATGACTCAAAATTACTGTGTTGTATAAAAGTTAGACTTAATAAGAAATAATTGAAGACGTAACGTGTTAACTTGGTGGCTGTCAATTGGGTCTAGAAGTGGCACCTCATTTAAAAGAATGAAGGACGAACATCAGATAGTTTACTGGTTGTATGTATGTGTCCTCCATGTATCATCTGTGTGCTTGCTGTTGTTTTGAGACAGGGTCTCATGCTGTTGTTCACGCTGACCTGGGACTCACTTTGTAGCCTGTACTGGCCTTGAGCTAGTAACTACCTTCTTGCCTTAACCTTTTGAATGTAGTGAATTATATGTGCATGCCATTACCAGCTCCATTTATTCATTCATTTATTTAACTTATGTGTATTGACCATATCCTGTTTGCTAAGAGCTAGGGTATGTTTCAGGGTAATCTGTTATGAGGAACAGCAGGGAAGGAAGAGACTCCAGACATACCACCAAGAAAGATTTAAAGGGAACCTGACAGCTGCTTCCAAGTGTGTAAAGAGTAGAAGGCTTATCTGTGTTTTTCCAGAGGGCACAATTAGTAAAAGCAAGTGGATGATAAGCAGAGGCAGACATGAGCATAAATTACAGAGGAATCTTTTGACTTTGTGAGCTAACCAACAATGGAATCTACAGCCTTGCAAAACAGCCATCTTCCGGCAGGTCAAGGGAACTGCCCACATGAAAGAGATAAAGAGGATGGGGCCCAGGATGGTGAAATGCTCTGTACAAGGTCACATGGCCAGTTCTCAGAGAGACTGGCTTAGAATCCAGAATTTGAGACAAGCTAGGTTGGTCAGTGCTTGGCACATGATGAGCTTAGCATTTATTTTTGCAACCTCAAAGCTCCATGTTATGTTGCAATGTTGATGAAGTACATACTACAAGGTTAGCGTGGGAGAGAGCAGCCCTGAGCCAGCAAGTGAACACCCACATTTCAAGTTGGCTTTGAAGTCCAATCCTTGTGGAATGTACAGGAATTTTGCGATGTTTTACTTTTTGCTTATTTCTATATTTATTTATTTTTATGTTTATCAGTTTTTGCCTGTGCACACACGAGTGCACCATGTACATGTGTGTCGTTCTTGAGGAGCTCAGGAAAGGTGTCAGGTCCCCTGGAACTGGAGTCGTATATGGTTGTGCGCCACTGTGTGGATGCTGGGAACTGAGCCCAGGTCCTCTGTAAGAGTAGCAAGTGTTCTCAACTGCCAAGCCATCTCTCCAGCCCCATTTATTTTTACTTATTTATTTATGTGTGTGTTTATCTATTTATTTTAATGAGAAGTAGTTAATGTTTATGGAGCAAAAAGTAAAGTAGGAGTGGCATATAAGTTCAGAGGTGACAGGGTCTGTGATGTGAGCCTAGTTCATTAGAGCGTCTGTAGTTTCCATTACCTGATACATGTTCAAGAGGGAAGGATATCTCACACTCAATGTGTCTCTATTCTTGTCTCCTGAGGTCTTCTGCTCTAAGTAATTTGAACCATCCTGGATATGAGGAGCAAGGAACTGCTGACCAGTTCTTCCCACTCTGGAGATAAATGAGGAATGATGTGTAGCTTTTCTGTCCATCTACGTGGTCCATTGAGGACTCTGGCTTCATCTGTCCTGTAGATGTTTCAAGCTGGATCCATGGGCAGGCATCCATCTCAAATGTTCCTGTCTCCTTTTGAGGGAAAAGGCTCCTTCCTGTCTGCTGTGGGTCCAGGTCTGAGAGATGGGTCCAGATTCAAGCAGACTTTCAGATGCCCCGCCCCCCTCTGGATACCAGAGGCAGTACAGGCTTGTTATGTGGTCTCCTCTGAGGTGCCCTAATGTACCAGTTTTCTATATGACCAGAACTAGCACCCCTGAGAACTCATTTAAAATACAGAATCCATGTTCACCCAGAGACACAAGTTGCAAGCTCTGGGGAGTCCTGGGGTGGTCTAATGTCATCTCTAATGTCACCTCCTATGATACTGGTGCTTACTAGACATTGAGAGCTATAAACAGACCCTCAGGGACAGCAAGAGACATTGGATTTCATTATCGATGTCTAGTTTTGACCATCAGACTCCCTTCCCACACAAGGTGAATGCTGACATTAAGACTTCTGCCTCGAACACACAGCAATGGAGATGGCTCCTTTGGTAAAGTGCTTGCCATGAAAATATTAGGACCTGAGTTCATATCCTCAACATTCACAAAAAAGCAGGGCAGAGTGGAGTGTCTGTAATTCCAGCGCTGACAGTATAGAGACAGGAGAATCCCTGAGGCTTACTGACAACCACATACCTTAACTGGTGAGTTATGGATTCAGTGAGAGTTCCTATAACCCCCCAAATGAGATGAAGAATATTTGAAGAAAACACACAGCATCCATCTTTGCCCTCCCCGTGCATGTGTCTACAAACGCTTGCACACCTGTGCACACTCACCCACACAAACCTGTAGAGAGGCCATTAGGTGGTTTCTATGTGGCCCTGCCAAGGTTTGAGTGGCACCCAAATATTTCACAAACTGAAATGGAAGTGTCAGCACACCCATGCTGTACATTTCTACAAATGGCTGTAGAAACTGTGCGGAGACCCCTGGACCAGCTGTGGGTTGCATATTTCTACATGAAAATCTGTCAACGCAGCACTTTTGCCGGTTCCAATTTTACTTGAGAAAATCAAGGTCTGGCCATTTATACAATTCATATTTTTGATTACTAGAACTTTGCCAAATTACATATTTAATAACTGAACTAGCAGTTCTTTACCTGTTATGTGAGTTCTGTACCTAAGGTACTTGATGAATATACCTCTCTCTCTCTCTTTCTCTCTCTCTCTGTGTGAAAGAGAGAAAAAAAGAGAGAGAGAAAGAGAGAGAGAGACTTTCTCTTATCAGTCATTATCTTAGTCTTATCTTAGGCTCAGTCATTTCCCTCCTCCCACCCTCATTTCGTTCTTTTTGCTTCTTTTATGGCAAGCTGTTTGTGTGGCAGCTGCTTCATATTGATATAAACACACTCCCTACTCCACCTGAATAAATGTCAGGAGAACAGCAGGAAGCCTATTCTCTCTTTGCTGCAGCCTATCCCTTCCTATCACATCCTTCTATCCCTGCTATAAACCACTGCCGATGAATGACAAGCCATATCTGCTGAGCACAAACCTGGAAACTAAGAGACGGCCCACATTCCAACAAGAGACCAGGCTTGAGGGAGGGGACAGTAATAAACCCCGAGTGAATCTTTTCCCGAAGCAGGGTATCATACCCGCTTGCTCTCTGTGTGATGGTGTTTACAGAGGCCTGGGTGGATCAACAGAGTGCAGAGAGGATGCTGGAGAAGGGACAAGAGAAGGGCAGGTCCTGAGCTCACTGTCGCAGCCCTGTAGTTCCCCCTCCAGTGGAGAGGTTTGTGGGTTGGGAGATGTCACCAACATTTCTGCATTTCTGGGTAGAAAGCGTCATTTTACAGCTCCGCAGTGTTCCGTTTCTAAGCGCCACTATGGTAAGCAGACAGTTAATTACTTAGTAGAAATCTTTCTCTTCTCCTTTAACGCAGCTTATCTCAGAATTTAACCCTAAGTTCTCTGCTTTAATCCCCACGCACTGAAGAAAAGAAGTAGGAGAGAGAAGGACAAAATAAACATCGTAATTTTTGTTCTGAAGTTCTAACCAAGAAGCGCAGGCACGGGAGAAGGAGGCTCAGAGGTGAGAAACACAAGCTGCTTTTGCAGAGGACCTGAGTTCAGTTCCCAGACTTTTTCTATCCTCTTCAGGCACCGGCACTCACATGTTCATCCCCCAACACAGACACACATTTAAAAATGAAACTAAATCTTAAAAAGAGAAGAGCGTATGCTCTCTCTCACTGGAAAATTAGCTAAACACTTGAGATGTGGTCCTCCATGGCTGGAAAGGGTCCAGAGTGGCTCTGCTCTTAGCTAGAGTACCCAGACCCAAGTGAGTACATGAGCCTTCTTCCACTGCTTAATTGAGGCCTGTGGATAGCCTACATAAAGTAAATCCTCACTTTATAGATGAAACTGGGCCTCTTCCTATAAACTTCTCTGGTAGTTAAATAAAGGGCAATCTTTTATGAATAGGCCAATCTATGTTGGCCTTTACCCCCTTGGTAGAATTCATTCTAGTAGTGTGTGTGTATGTGTGTGTGTGCGTGTGCGCGCGCACGTTTTTATACAAAACCTCTGTGTGCTTAATAAAGGTCAGTGGAGCAGTAGGCAGCCTGTTTTATCCCATTATGTCCCTGTCTCACCACAAAACAGCTTAGCCTCCCAACCTTCTTGAAAATACCCGGCTTGGAGGGAGGCCCTGCCACAGAGCTCAGCATGGCAGGGCTGTCCTGCTGTTCTATTTACAGCTGTTTTCCTGGGCCACATCTGGATCCCGGGATGTACCAGGGTGGGTACAACTGCCCTTGAACTAGGAGCAGGATCTCAATCAAGTTTTTGGGTAGCCTTGTGTTTCTGCAGGAGTCCTTGACATGGAAATCCTGGGAGTGTGGGCATCCACAGGGCCTTGTTTAAAGAAAAGACCCATAACAGTATATGGGTTATGGGAGAGAGGGTGGTTCTAAAGAGATGGACCACCAGGACAAATCAGTGTGCTGGCTTCCCTTCTCCTTGTTGTGGTTAAATACCTGATAAGCATGAATTTATGGAGAAAGATTTTCTGAGCCTTGTGGTCTGAGCATGGAGTTCATTATGAGGGGAAAGTCATGGGCACAGGAGGGCCTCGCAGCCCTGGCAGCGGCTTGTTCGTGTCTTGGCAGATCTGAGCAGGTCAGAAGAAGGAGGATGCCAGGACTCAGTTCATGTTTTTATTCATTCCAGGACCCCTCTAGCCCATGGGATGATGTCACTCAAATCTCAGGGTAGCTTTTACCCCCTCAACTAATCCCAGGAGCACTCTCAAAGATGCACCCCAACATGTGCCTCACCAATGTCCTAGGCACTTCTCAAACTGTTGAAGGTGACAATTGACCATCACACCCACAGAACCTTTTAAAATGTAAAATTGCATTAGGATGAATTTTAGGAGGGGACCTGAGGTGACATCAAAGAGCCCTTGTTATGTGCCCACCATTGTTCACAACACACAGGTGAACTGTCTCTTACAGTCCTTAATACAGTGGAGTCTCTCCTTCCTTTCTCCTAGTAATCACCTAGTCTTGATATTCTTCTTGCCCCAGTTAGCCAGATGAGTGAAGAGATGTTCAGTAACGTGCTTGGGGTCATGATGTACTTGAGTGGAGACCAAGAGAGCTCAATTCAGGTGCTGTAAGTCTAGCCTCAATGCCTAACTCTTCCCACAACTGAATCGTGCTGTCGCATTGTAGAGGGTAATCAATAGCATTGGCAATAGCCCGTGAGGTTTGAGGGGAGGCCAAGGAACCTTTGTGGCCAATGACTCAACAAGATGTAACCTGTCCTTGGCACTTAGGTTGCATTTGGTAGCATATGGTATTTAACTGGAACATTGTCTCTCCTGTTTTATTGTGACTACATTTAAATTATTTTATATAACTCAGGAAGCTTCTGGAGTAATAGGTTTCCATGTGGTTTTCCATGTGGCTTTAGTGTTAATATCCCTACTCACGTTCCTTTCTTTGCCTTGACTCTTCCTCCCTATTTAGTCTTCCTATTCTACTTTCCTCTTTATAACACTGTCTTCTATTTTTCCCTCATTAGAAGACCCCTTCCTCCACCCTGGTCCCTTACAAGTTACCTAACTGCTGTGACAGTCAAAGTGAAACACACACACATCTAAAACTTAAAAGCTGAGACTCCCACATAAGAGAAATCATGCAATAATTGTCTTTTTGGGTCTGGGTTACATCCCTCAGGATGATTGTTTCTAGCTCCATCCCTTTATCATTGTTTTATTTTGTTAACGGCTAAACAATCTTCCATTGTATAAATGTACCACATTTTCATATAAATTCATCAGCTGATGGACATCTAGAGTGTCTCCAATTTCTGGCTATTATGAATAGAGCAGCATTGAACATGAGTGAGCAAGTCTCATGCCCAAGAGTGCATCCGAGGCTTGTGGTAGACAATTTTCAGTTTTTAAAGGAGCCTGCACACTGATTTCCATGCTGGCTGTGCCAGTTTGCACTCCCACCTGCAATGAAAAATGTTTCTCTTTGCCTAAATTGTTTCCAGCATTAGTTGTCATTTGTTTTATTAATCTTGGCCATTCTGATTGGGATAAGATAGAATCTCAAGGTGGTTTTAATTTGCATTTTTCTGATGACTAAAGATGTTGAACATTTTACAAGTATTTCTCGGCCATTTGTGTTTCATCTTTTGAGAACTCTCTATTCAGTTCTATACCCCATTTATAATTGCTTTATTTTTTCTTGATGTTTAGTCTTGAGTTCTTTGCATATTCCAGATAATAACCCATTGTCAGATGTATAATCCCTATTTTGTAGGCTGTCTCTTCACTCAAATGATGGT
Source organism: Ondatra zibethicus (assembly GCA_004026605.1). NCBI lineage: Eukaryota > Metazoa > Chordata > Mammalia > Rodentia > Cricetidae > Ondatra > Ondatra zibethicus. The sequence goes on from PVIU01008766.1 coordinate 43,364, forward strand.
ATCCTTTGCTATACAGGAACTTTTTACTTCATGAAGTCCTATTTATTGTCAGTCTTAATGGTTGCGCTACTTGGGCCCTGTTCAAAAAGTCTTTTCCTGTGCCAATGAGTTCTCTCCTATCAGATTCAGGGTATCTGGCCTTATGTTGAGGTCCTTGATACACCTGGAGTCGAGTTTTGCTCAAGGTGATAGATATAGATCTATTTTCATTGTTCTACATGTAGCTATCCAACTTGATAATACCATTTGTTGAAGGTGCTGTCTTTTCTCCAGTGTGCAGTTTGGGCTTTGCCAAAAATCAGGTGTCCATATTATGTGTGGTTATATTCAGTTTTTCAGTTCTATTTCATTGATAAATATGATTATTTTAATGCCAATACTATGCAGTTTTTATTTTCATAGCTCTGTAGTACAGTCTGAAATCAGGATGGTGACACCTTCAGCAGTTCTTTTAGTATTCAGGATTGGTTCGTCTATCCTCATTTTTGTATGTATGTTTGTATTTGTGTGTATGTGTATGTGTGTGTGTGTGTGTGTGTGCGTGCATGTGAAGCTTAGGATTTTTTTTTCAGTTTTTGTGAAGAATTGTGTTGGAATTTTGATGAGGATTGAGTTGAATCTGTAGATTGCTTTTAATAGGAAGGCCATTTCCACAATATTAATCTTGCCAGTCCATGAGCATGGGAGATTTTCCAGCTTCTTTTGTCTTCTTTGATTTCTTTATTCATTGTCTTGCAGCTTTATTATGCACGTTTTTCACTTGCTTGGTTAGAGTTATTACAAGACATTTTTGAGGTTATTTTGAAAGTTAACTGTTTGACTGATTTCTTTCTCAGTCTGTCATTTGTATATAGGAAGGCTATTGATTTTTGTGTGTTAATTTTGTATCCTACTACTTTTCTGAAAATGTTCATTAGCTGTAGAAGTTTCTGGTGTAGGCTTTAGTGTCTTTTATGTATAAAATTATATCATCTACAAATAAATATGCTTTTTATTTAGGACTCCCTTTCCTATTTGTATCTCCTGGATCTCCTTCAGTTGTTGTATTGCTCTAGCTAAGACTTCAAGAACTATATTGAATAGATATAGAGAGAGTGGACAACCTTGCCTTGTTCTTGATTTTAGTGGGAGTGCTTTAAGCTTTTCTGAAGACACTACTTACTTATGTCATCAAACATGGAGAAACTGAACTGGTACCCAGCTAGAAACTTTATCCCTACTGACTAATGTTCATAATGTTGAAAGGCACTATACACAGTATCAGAGGAGAAAATTAATCAGCAATTTCACCCAGCTATGAACTCTATGATCTAAGGCAATGACCTGCCTGCAAGAAACATTTGTGCAATAGTGGCACAAACATTATAGGAATAACCAATCACATTTTAAAATTATATTTAAGGCCCACTCCATGAGATAAAACACATGCCTGACATTGCTAATGAGGGGAAGAACCTGAGACTAGATAGGTCATGGACCCTACTAATATTATTCTGTCAAGTGTACACAGTAAAAAAATGGCTCATATATATATATATATAACTGAATTTCTCAGCCCTCATAAAAGAAGCTTCTTCTTAGAGTAGATGACAATTAATTAACAAAGAGACCCACAACTGCACAATGTGCAGAGTAAGAGACTTTGGAGCACTCAGTCCTAAATGGAATACCTTTATCAACCCCCTCCCTTAAAACCCAGGGATCTATACAAAAGAGGAGATGGAAAGTTTATAAGAGGCAGATGTGGTGGCTGTCTCCAAGGAAACAGAGCTGATGCACATATGAACACAGAGAGACTGTGACAGCGTGTACAAGACCTACACAGATTCAAGCAAAATCCCAGCACAAAGAAGGGGAACTGGGCACAGAGCCCCATTCCTAACCAGGAAGATATTTTCAATTTATATCTGCTGGGTGAGGAAAAAGCAGTCTTCTTCCACGGAGTGACACTGGGTAAATCAACCACACTCCAGGACGGCTTCATGGTCAGGAGTAGTTGACGGATACAACACAGACTCCATGTTTTTGTTTTTTTCGCTGTGTGTGCACATGTACCTTTTTGCTATGATTTGCTGTTATTGTTTTTATTCTTGTTGTTTTCATTTTTTTGCGTGTGAACAAGAAATGGAACATGAAATTGGTTGTGGAGAAGGTAGGGAGGATCTGGGAGGACTTTGGAGAGGGGAAGAAAAATGTAATCAAAATAAATTGATTAATAAATAAAATAACGATAAAATAGTGAATTTAAAATCTGGAGAGTTGCCTTGGTGCGGAAGTGCCCTTTCAGAGGACCTGAGTTTTGTTTTAAGCACCCATGTAACAGCTAACAACCATCTGTAACTCCATTTCCAAGGGATCTGACTCACTTGACACCAGGCATAAAATAACTGTTCTTTTTTTAAGGATGCATCTTAGAGTTTAACGTGCGTAGTGAATCTAAACTACCTTACTATAATAGTACATGTTGGTGCTAGGCTGCTCTAGTCATCTTGCTACTTCTAGAGAGGAGGGAAATATTCCTTGTTCTGTCCCCCATTCTGCTCTAAGTGCCTCACATTCCACTACTCTGGCTGCTCAACCCTTTGTTAGACCCAGGAAGAAGACTAGGGAAGGGATGCCAGTGTGAGTGCATGTGATGCTCACTGCCGGGCTACTGAGAAGGTCTTTATGTCCATGCCACACCCCTTGCCCCTTCATTGTTGCGCCCTTCAAGACCAGGTATGCATCACAATGGACATCTGAGCCATCCTGTTCACCACTGCTGATTTCACACCCAAACCCTTCCCAGCTCTGGCTTCATTTTTTGAGCAGTGAGACGTTTTTGGGCCTCTCTCACTTGTTCTAGTGTAATAGAAACGGCCTTGGACAGTTATTGCCAAAGTCTGGACACGCTTAGTGTGGCATTCAGCAACTCATTAAGTTTAACGAGCATCTCTTCTTCACTCTGGGGTCGAATGTGTCCTCATTACATACAGTATACAATTAGTCAAGGGAGGTGAGCGGTTGAAATGCTTGTTCAAGTTCACTGTTCACCCTGTTACGTGCCAGAGGCACCATGTTTTCCAGAGAGAGTTCCGAATCTCCAGCTCAGGCGGTAGCAGTGTGCAGCTAGGCGTCTGTCAAGCGAAGCCAGGATAATCCCAGTTCTAGGCAGGCTCACAGTCCTGTCGACAGTCTGAAGTGCTGGATCACACTGGAATGGCAAGAAAGAACGCTCCATGCTGGTAAGGCTTCGAGCTCAGGAATGAGGCGGGCTATGGGAATGTGTGTGACAGGTACTTTCAATTCCTTCTCCAAAGTGCCAATTTTAACTTCCTCTGCAATATGCAGGGAAATTGTTCTTTCTCAGGGCACAATTGCTTTGTTCAGACAAGGAATCTTTCACCTGGAGTATTGTCGGCCTGGGAACCAGGCAATCACCCCCGCGAGATGAAGATTTATCTTGTACCTGGAATGTCTTAACAATCTTTCTACCACTTCATTACAAGGTTATGCTTCCGCTCCTCCTGCCTCTTGACAGACAGCGTGGAGTTCCCTTGCCTCTGCTCATTTGATTTTCATTTGTCCCCTGCCATATGCCTTGCAGAGGTAGGAGTTCGAATTGCTGGTGACAAGGAGGTAGACTCAGAAATCATTGAGACGCAGCTGGAGCAGGGCTGCACACATCTAGGAAGAGACCCGGAAGGCTGATGGCTTGCTTCCTGCCAAATGGATTGGATCGTCCTTTCTTCTGAGTAAGGTGATGAAGTAACGGCACATAGCCACCGCAGTGTTCCAAATGTCCCCTCAATTTAATCAGTCACCCCCAGTGTGTACTGTCCCCCACAGGCTGGCAGCAGACGGGGCCCTGGTCTGCATCTTTCATTCCTCGTTTGCACTTAGAAACTCCTTCTCTAAGTCTCGATTTTTCTCTCCACTTTCTTCCTGCTTTCTCTCAGCTCTCTTTGTGCCTGGGGCAGCCCCACTCTCCTTGCCCTCTCAGGGCTCTAATTTTCTCCACTAAAGCTGACCAAACAACTCTAGATGGGATCCTTTGTGTAATCCCAGCATGGTCACCTCCATGTCTCTCTTGCTTCTGGATCCCAGTGAAATGCCTAGACAAGTCAGAATGACTGCTACCCTTCTCGAGAGATTTGGGTCCATCATAGTGCTGCAAACACAAACAAACTGCTCGCGATGGGAACACATATCCCCTGCACCCAGGTTGTGTTCTTAAGGCTCCCGTTTTCTCTGTTCCCTTCCTGGACTCTCCTATTTCCTGCACTCTGCTACTGCGTGGGGGAGCGAGCTGGCTCTGCTTTCTAACGGCCACTCAACCTTGAGCTTTATAGCTCCATCTGCAAAATGGGGATGGTAATGGCAGTCTTGACCACATGGGGTTGTTATGGTGCTGGGAGGGGATGGTTTGTGCATAATATTTAGTATGAACACTGGATGCATTATCAGAATGATTAGTTTTTACATTGCTCAAACACTACAAATGAGAAGACATTCCACTTTTAACATGAAAATGCTTTTGCCTATTGTCCTCTGTTGTACGCAGTCCTCCCTCACTATATATGGAATAATCCATGAATCAGTTCTCCCTTTCCCACCCCAGATTTTATTTTTGGTCCTTGCTGCATGTATTTTCCAATGCCCTGGATCAGCTGGAACTGGCTTCATACAACTTAACCCCTGGGAGAAAATATCTTTCCTTCAACAACACAAAAGATTTTTTTTTCTGCCAGTAAAAAACTGTAGTAATCATTATTGCTATGATATGAACAAATGCTCCCTGTGATGTTTGGTGAAGACTTTGACCATGAGGTTAGAACACTCTCCTTGGGCACAAAGAGCTGTAAAGAGTAGCTGTCAAACGCATAAACAATTCACATTCTTTCACATTATCAGACTCGCTCTTCACTGACTCTGTATTTGGTACAGTGTTTTTTTTGTTGTTTGTTTGTTTGTTTTGAGAAAACATTTCCAACAGTGGAGCCAGCTTCTAGAAAGTTTATATTTGTTCCTAATTAAAAAGAAAAAAAACTCTTAAGAGCCAGTATATTGACTTGTGCCTGTAATCCCACTCTCAAAAAGTAGAGGCAGGAGGATCTGTACTTCAAGGTTATCTTTGGCTCCTTATTAAAGCCATCCTGGGCTACGTAGATCCCATCACAGAAAATTAAGCAATAGCAACAGCAAAACCAGCTCTGTGGACACTGCCCTGGCCTTCATTTGTAGGTTCCTGCTGGTAATACGCCTTGGCAGTATTGCTCCATTCTCCCTGTAACTGGTTTGGATTTTAGGGAACTGAGTTTCATTTTCATTTGTATGAGATGTGTGGTGGTGGTGACAGTGGTCATGGGTGTTGCTGCCTGCCAGCCAGTTTGTCCTCTTCCTGCCACCCCCTTATTCCTTACTACCAATCTTCTCAGAAATTTTCTTTTACAAAAGTGAACTAATGAATGGTACTCCATGTACGTCTCACTCAGTCTGACTCTGCACCCATTAAGTCCTAGAAAGTCCTTTCTAGGCATTTGGAATATACAAGCAGAGTGTGGTCAAGTGTCACAAGCCCTGTCAAAGCTCTAAAGCAGTTTGATTTATGGTCAATATCCTGACCACATGCAGACCATTGCTCTATAATCATTGAACCCTGATTTGATCTGAATGATTTAAATCAACTACTTTGCTTCAGCAACTTAATTGTTCTGCAATTAAACACATGTTTTTATCAGTTATGTCTGCGGAGCAACCAATTAGAGAAGAATTGTTGAATAGGTATATCAGAGACTTTAAACCCCTCCCTCTTAAAATGACAGCTGGAGCAAGTGTATTCTAAAGCTCTGAATGACGTTTCAAGGTTGATCAAGTCCATTGATTTGTCTGCTTAATTTGACCAAAATCCCTATCAATTTGATCACATGTCCAGTTTGACAGACTGCTCATGCGCAGCACTGAATTGACCCAACAGTTTATTCAAGTGGTCATTGTAACAATCACCTTCTTATGTTCACTCGCTCATTTAGCATCTCTACTGAACCTCTTACTATGTTCTAGGAACGGGGTATATTAAAGAAAGAAACAGTTGAGTTACATGTAGTGCAGAAATAGACGGTGAATGAGAAAGCCAGAAAGCAAAGAGTTGAGAATATGGGGCATTTAGTGTATTGAGTCTCATGGGACTGTGTCAGTCTGTGATGGTGACATCTGAACTATGAGACCCTAAGTATGGTAAGTATTCCCATGTTGATCTGCCACCCACCCCCTTTCTTCTAGACCACAGCCTGGAAAATTTAATTTCCAATCAATCTCCTTACAGTTTATAAGAAATTGCCTCTAAGTTGGTATCTGCCGTCTGTTGAGTTTTCATTTCTGCAGGTTTTTGTAAATTGTGAAACATGCATATTTTTCTGAAAGCCACAGAAAATACTTTATGATTCCTCTGTTCTGCTGCACGTATCTTCTGTAGGTTTTTGTCCTCTGTGATTTAAGGGCTCCTTTTATTTTCCCACAAAAATAATGGCTCTTGTAAACAACTCAAGCAAGTGCCCAGACAAAAGTCTATTCAGAATGTAGAGATGAGACCCTCTCCCCACAAATAAAGTGTCTTTTCCTCTCAAGTCCTACTTCTCAGTTAGCATTTTCATCAAGCCCCTCAAACACTGCCCCAAACAACAAATGCCTTTGAAATCCTTGCCGTTCTAGCCACAACCACAATCATGTCTGTTATAAGTGTTTAGTTTTCCAATCAAAGGTTCCTTCCTCCCATTGTGAGGTCAACTACAGAAAGTACCTGAAACAGATGGGTTTTGTCCATAGTTTATTCAGATGAGCTGAAATGCTAATTGAATTTTAAGTTTCTCTGAGGGTAATTTGTGGTTTCCCAGAAACATCATAACTGCCCATGTGGGTTCAGCTTGTCTGAGTGAGCAAGACTCAGTTCCGTGTATAGAAGAAGGTAGAATATCCAAGGCCTAGGTCATTGTCCCTAGAATGCATTTGGGCTCTTCCTGTACCAAGCCTTTCTCTAAAACTTATAAAAGCGTATTTGTCAAACAACATGATTATTTTCATTCTATGAATAAATAAACAGACATAAAAGCTTATTAACGACCCCAAGATCACAGAGTTAGAACTTTGCAGATTCGGTAAAAGAATGGAAGGGCGCTGGGCCTGCACTGTATGCTAGTAAGTATTTTGTTGCTATAATAAAATATCAGACACAATTAGCTTACAAAGAAAAAAGTTTATTTTGGTTCCCAGATATGGAGCTTCCAGCCATGACCGCTTGGGTTCTTTACACTGGGCCTGTGGTTGAGGCACCATATCGTGGTAGGAACGTGTGTGGAAGCATAACTCCTCAGCTCATCAGCAGGAAGAAATGGCTGACTTCTCACAATTATGTTTAAAGGGCCTCCTGCTAGGCCCCACCTCTGAAATTCTGTATCATCTCTCAACAGTGCCAGCCTAAGGACCAGACTCTCAACCATAGGCCTTTGGGAATATTTGGTTCAAAAGAAGTGGAATTTTGAGCCCACTTTCTCAGGTTGTTCCTTGTACACTGTTCATCAGTGCAAATCAGTGAGGGTCTCGGGAGCTACATGTCTGGCCAGTATCCTGCAAGGGTTTGGGATCATAGATGATTTATGTCCGGGCACCTCTTCTGATGGGTTGGTGACCCGTTCTGGGAGGATGATGTCAAAAGTTTGCTTCTATGGCAGTGTTCATTTCCCTCATCTCTACCTCTGTCTGCATGTCCTGTGTCTCTCTTGCTTTAGGAACCAACAAGGTGGGGACTTTGTCATTCAGTTGTAACAGAAATGCAACAGCTGGAATCATTCATAATTCTTTAAAAATTAGTTATTTCAACCTAGTCATTTAACAAATGAGGAGAGTCAAGATTACAAAGCAAGAAGTGGCCCCCAGACTTACTGGACTCAGTCCTTGGTCTAGAGCCCAGGTTTTCTGGCTACTTATCCCCCTTCTGTGCATACCTTCCTCCTCCTCTCAACTCCTTCCAAGAGCTGGGGTCCCCGAGAAGCTCAGAAACAGATAGTAATGTTAGGGAGGGCAGTTAGAAAAGGCAAATACATTTTTTTTAGCCAAATACTATCCCATTAAAATATCTTGAGAAATTGCCAGAATGACTAATTTTATGATATTGGTCACCTACCTAGTCCAATTAATCTCCCATCTCTTGTTCCCTGTATTGCTTCAATTCTGGATCAATATGTAATTTTAATGTAATATGTATGCTCCCTAGTGGTCCAACCTCATCTCATTTGTCTTTCAAAGAATTAATTCAGTTGTATTTTGGGGCCTTTCAGCTAATATTGTTTATTTACCATGGACACACCAGTGATTAATGTGTGTTTTTCAGGGGTTTTTTTTTGCCATTATTTGACCCTTATTTTAAACTGTTATTGCCTCAATGATCCAAAGCCAATATATGTTAAACTAAAGCACATGAACATACCCCAACACGCGCACACACTGATCTCTTCCTCCAGCATTCCTCTCCATGTCTTGGATGGTGTCAACGCCATGAGTGTAGCTGGCATCCCAAACACTGGTTCCCCGTCACATCCTGTCATCTGCCAAGTCTTCCAGATCTCACCACTGAAACTCCTCCTCTGGCTTCTCCTTGTCCATACGTTAATGCAGATTTCCTTGCTGATCTCCTGCTTTTCAAACAATGCTGACTCGGAGTCTAGCATGCACAAAGAAAACCGAGCAAGTCATGAGCATCCAAACAAACACACCTCTGTGACCTACATGCAAATGAGAAGCACACTATCTCATCTATGCAGGGCTCAGCCTCCCCAGTGACTGGGGGCTGGCGTTTCATTAGTGATGCTTAGGGACTTGAAGACTCCAATCCCCATCAAAATTCACTATCAGGTTAGCACATGAAGCCATCACCAGTTACAAATGGCTAAGTGTGTGAACGACAAGATCACAGCTTAGCAAACGTGGGGAGGAAGGACATGTGTACTGGGGACATGAGAGATGACAACTTACGCAAGCCGTGGAGCGTCCTGAGAGATGAGGCTGTTGATCCTGGTGACTAAGTAGGGGGATAAAGTCCCATTTCCCCCAAAGGGATCCTGTGATTATTTAAAACAAACAAACAAACAAAAAGCAAACCTGGAGTCAGAAGTGATAAGGACAAAATTCAAACTCCTAAGGTAAACTTCACAGGCCTTCAGAGTGAGAGTAATAAAAGCAAAGCATCTAGCATCTGTTTGTGAATGTGCTTAACCCTTGTTACACCAAATTCATTGTGTGCCTCACAGTAGGTTATGGTGCGTAGTTGTATGCATGGACTGCATTTGAAATGAGATCTAAATGAGCACATTCCCATGGGATGCCCATGGAAATGGCAGCTCACACACAGAGTCTCTTTCTACCAGGTCATCCTTCCTCCTCTATAGGGTCTTGTCTCCTCTAGACTTTGAACTTTAATTTTTCCTCTGGTTCTGTCTCTGCCTTTGGTTGAAATCCTACCTGTTTAAATAGCTATTTGCTTAGAAGAGCTCCCACTGGCTTTCCTGATAGCCATCTAAAAACTTTCAGACTCACTCAGATGATTGGAAAATAGATTAACATCACGGGCCAGCTATTTGGAAAGGCTCTTTCCAAGGCTGCCTAGCTTGTAGAGAATTATTACATGGCATGAAGTTAAGCCAGAATAAATTTTTCGGCTCAATTGAATAGTAAGAATAGATTTTTCAAACGCATTTGAGTTGCTTCCAACTCTTTCAGACTCCATTCAATTGCCCTTGAAGATATCAACAGGCGACCCAATTTGACCTGATTTCTCCAGGAACAATTGGAGTGCTGCTGAGTAATGCAGAAGACTCTGACTCTCACCTTTTCAGACAGAGTTTGGTAGCGTGAAAAAAATGAAGAACATGGGCTTGAAAAGCAACAGTGGGTACCAGCTCAAAAGCCATCAGATAACTTTTGCCCTACTTCGTTTTCTTTTGTTTTCCGTGGTTCATTTTTCTGCTTTTATTCTTCTCTCATATTTGACATCCTGACTGCAGTTTCCCTTCCCTTTACTCTTCCCAGTTCCCTCCTCCACATCCCCTCTACCCTAGATCCACTCCTCCTCCTTCCTCACCCTCCCCCAAAGGAGCAGGCCTCCCAGGGATATCAACCCAATACGGCAGGCATAACAAGTTACAATAAAACTAGGTACAAACCCTCATATCAAGACTGGACAGGACAACCCAGTAGGAGGAAAAGAGTCCTAAGAGCAGGGATATGAGTCAAGAGCCACCCCGCTCTCTTGTTAGGCTCCATGATTGTGGGTTCAGTCTTTGTGATCCCCTATGAGTCCTGCTAAGATGATTTTGTGGTCTGTGTTCTCCTGGTGTCTTTGATCCCTTTGGCTCCTGCAACCCACTCCCCCCTACCTTTTACGGGGTTCCCCTGGCTCCACCTAGTGTTTTGAAAGTTCTTGTGTAACTCAGGCTGGCCTCCAACTCAGTGGGTAGCCAAGGGTAACTCTAAACTACTGATCCATCATTAAGCCACTTTTTATCACTCACATGCTGTTCTGGAGCAAGGCAGTAAGATGGCTGCCACGCATCGTTCATTAACTGGTCTGTGTTATTCCAGGGGCTGCACTGGATTTCAAGGTTATAGAGGGTAGATAGAAAACCCATAGCCCTTCACCAACCTTGTACAACCTTCCCCACTCTGATTTCTACTGATTGGGGGAGGGAGGAGACTGGATCACCCATCCTCTGGGCTGAATCCATACAATTTGGGAGCCTTTGCCCAAGATTTCAGGGTGGAGATCATGGTCCTTGTTTAAGCCAATCAATCTTTGGATCATAGCCCCAAGGCCGCAAGTGGTTTAAATGATGCCAAGTGGTCTAACCTGCTCCAATCTGAATGAATCTCAGATTCCTAAGCCAGCCTTCCAAAGAGCCTTGCTCTTTCTGCAACCTGAAGGGGCACGTTGCTCTTTCATCCACCTGAAAGGCTTGAAGCCTATGTACACTGAATCACTGCGAGAGAACTGAGATCACACTGGGCTTGGGGCAGAGTTTAAGCTGTCAGTGTAGCAGAAGGCTCAGCCAAGAGAGCAGGAAAAACAACTACAGTGAATTAATTATTCAAGCCCAGATTCTAATCATAACCCACACCCCTATTTTTATTTATTTTTTTTTATTTTTTAGTTCAGAGTAAATTTTTCAGTGAACCTAAGCAGAAAAAAGAGGCTGACCTGAACCTTTCTTCCATCACAAACACTTTGGTATCAAGAAAACTGAGACTAATAGAAAGAGAACCAAGGGGATAAAGGAATATAGCAGTATTTGTGGGGCAAAGATCTGTGTAATCTTTCATCTCTTGGTCCTTTCATCTCCAGAAGGATTCTGACCCCATTGGGCAAAGTGGAAGACAAAAAGTGGATTCCTAATGCAGTTCATGAGTTTTCAGATGTTTATTTCCTGTGTGCTCCTCCTGCCAATCAGGTACACACAACCCAGAAGTAAGCCTGAGTAATATAAGATGCACAGAGGCAGCCAGCAACTGGGGTCACAATGGGAAGCTACAGAAGGGATCCAGAAAACCCTAGCTTGCTCCAAATGTTTGACTCTTTTCACAGAGGCCAGAGAGGCCAGAGGTCTGTGAAGAACAAGCGTGAATGAGAAGAACAGCAAGCCTGCTGACTGGAAGCAATTTGTTGAGAGCCTGTAGGTACTGACTCTGGGATGCCATATTTCTCTCTCTATCTCTGCCTCTCTTTCTCTCTCTCTCTCTCTCTCTCTCTCTTACACACACACACACACACACACACACATGTCCTCCTGTGAGATCATGGCAGGAATTTTGGCGTGTTTTAGATAACAGAAAAATGAACTACCCAATAGCACAGTATGTATGCTCTTGAGATAGTGTCTCATGTAGCCCAGGGTGGCCTTGAACTCCTGTGTAGTTGAGGATGACATTGCCTTTCTGATCCTTCTGCCTTTCTCCCAAACCAAGGGTAGGGCTTACAGGCATGTACCACATACTTGATTTATATAGCACTGAGGATCAAGCCTAGAACCTCATGCATATTAGGCAAGCAGTCCACTAACTAAACTTCAACCTCGTCCTCATGGCTTCCAACTCATGATCCTCCTGCGTGTGCATCAGCACACACAGCCCAAAAGCAATCTTAAAGGAAGCTTGATAATCAGAAGTTTATTCATATAGCTTCAAATGCTGCTAGATCTTTTCCATGATGACAGCTGCTACCTTGTTGGTGTTCTCATCATCATCCTGAGTCTAGTGCAAATGGCAGGAAATGGGCCCTTGGCATTCGACTTCTATTATGTTTTCCCATTCTTACAATGGTGGAAAGCTCACAGTATTTGCTGGCCTCTCTTGCAGCTAAATTTCTTGTTGAGAGTTAGGTTTCTCCAACTGGATGCACCAAATGAAGTTTGAAAAGTAAACGTGGGGTATTTTTTTCTGCAGTGTTTTGCAGGCAAACATACTTGTGAACACATGATTTTCTTTTTCTTTTCTGTAAGAGGATTGCCATGACTAGTCTCTGGCTTCAAGGGTATCAAGAGGTGGACTGTGGAACATCTCCTCTTACCCTCTCCTCTAGCAGGTATAGGTGTGACTTCAGAGCCTCTCCTTGCAGCAGCAAGCATGTCCTCACTGCCAGGGTACCCTTGAGATGCCAGAACCTCCAGTGGGAGCTTTGGGAGTCTCTGCCTTCCTGACTGAGGCCACAGTTTCCCCTGAGGCTGCTGAGCTCTTTCACCCAGTCCACTGCCTTATTGCGGCTCTCTATAGTTAGCTAACACTAAGAGCAGACCTTTAAGTCTGGTCTTGTTTTCTGCCGCTGAACCCTGACTGAGGCAATCACTGTGACCAGCAAGTACTTGTGAAGAACCACTTGCAGCTTTGAGTACTAAGAAAAAAATAGAATTCCCTTTCCTTCCCTCATGGAGTTCATACTCTATGACAAAGAATATGTAGATGGAAATCAATTGATGGCCAGGAAAGGTGACCCACATATTGATCAAGGAAACAGAGAAGAGTAGGAGTGGGAGGAGAATATAGAAGTAACTTGGTTTGGTAATGAAACTTAAAAGAAGTGAGGGGTTTTTTTTTGTTTGTTTGTTTGGATGTTGTTGTTTACCTTATAGCAAAACACAGAGATTGACTCAAAACTTACCAGAAACGTACATATAAGATTGAAACAACATAGGTCTTAGAAGAGAACATAAGGGAAATATTCATAATATGAATTTGAGAATGTTTTGTTTTGTGTTGTTGTGTATGCACGAGTGCAGGTGCCTGTGAGGGTGTCAGATCTCCTGGCGATGCAGTTACAAGCTGCCTGACGTGGGAGAGCTCTGGAAGCCAAACTTAGGTCCTCTCCGAGAGCAATACATGCTCTTTACTGCTATTATTTCTGGCCCTGGAAATGATTTCTTGACATGATACTCAAAGTACTGGCAGCAAAAGAAAACATAGATTGGCTGTACTTGATAAAAATTAAAATCTTTTACACCGAAGGACACTATCAAGACAGTGAAAAAGGATAACCCACAGAATGGGAGAAAAATAGCTTTAAATAATGTAGAGGATATGGGATTATTATGAAGAACTACAGTTAGACCACCAGACTTTAGAAATGAGCACATAACCCAAATGCATAAGAATACATATGTATCTGAATGATGAACAAACACACTGACATTAGCCAACATTCCTAGTTTGTTAGGGAAATACATAGCGAGATACTAGTGGATATTCATTAAGATGGATAAAGAGAAACAACAACAATAATAACAATGGTTGTTGATGAGGATGAGAAATTCAAACACATGGGTACTATTGGTAGGAATGTACAATGGTACAGTGCCTTTAAATGATATGGTAGTTACTAAAAAACAGAAATTGCTGCATAACCCAGCAGCTCCACCCCTGGCTGTATACCCAAAGGAAATGACAGCAAGACATGGCCATTTGTGCAATGTTCATAGCCATTAGTCACAAAGGCCACAAGGTGTAAGAAACCCAATGTTCACCAAAGATGAGCGGATAAACAAAATATAGACAAATAATGGAGTCATTTCATAGCCAATCTTGGGAGTAAATTCTCACACATACCACAGTCTGGATGAACCTTGGAAACATGCTAAGCAAAAGAAACCATAAATGGATAAGTATCATAATGAGTTGTCTACAACAGTCAAACTCAGAAGCAGATAGGTTTCTAGGAGGGAAATTTTTTCATCTTATGGTAATGTCTATTTTTAATTTTGGGGGAAATGCCACAGTATTTCTCACAGGGTTGCAATGTTTTTGAGCCAGGTTCTCAGCACAGTTAAATTAATGGAAGCAGAAAGTAGAATCAGGGTTGCCAGGCTTAGGGGAAAGCAGCGTAATACAAGATGTGCTGGTAAACGGTCTGGTGCTGCTTAAACTCTCTGAGAGGCTGGCTCTGCAAGCCATTCATATCTGAGTGTGTTTGTCTCAGAGTGTCTTCCAAGGTCACTTTTCTAGGCACAGGCAGGTTCTCTGACCTTGAGACAAGATGAAAGGAAAAGAGGCAGACAGTAAAAACACCATGCCCCTGAGAACAGCGAAAGGAAGAGGCCATTTCCAACAGGCGTTACTGTTACTTATCCTACGGTATAAAATCAAATGTCAGCAGTGAGGATGAGAGCTGGAAAGTGGGAGCCTGTTGATACTAAGAACGCTCCGCTCTGCCTGGAAGTCCCACAGTCAGAAACTCCAGCATCGTTGTTTCCGCATGGTTTACCCGGTCGTTTCTGCTGATGTAGGAGTCCTGGTTGATAATGTTACTTTTGCTTGTTCTCTCCATCAGGCTAATCCAGTTGTCCCTGCTGGGTAGCAGAAACTCCTGATTTGATCATGTTGCACTTTCTACCTGCTCTTTTGCTTACTATACAGTCAATAAACTCCCTCGTTTGAGAGTATGGGTGTAATAGGTTGTTCTCCATATGCAATGGGGGGGATTGGAGTTAAGTAGGCACAGGGTTTCAATTGTAGAAGTTCCGGAGGTAGTTGGTGCTTGTGGTTATATAACCACGGAGGTGTACTGAATGCTGTTGGACTGAATGCCTAATGGTAAAAATGGCAATTTTTATGTTACATAAATATTACCCTGATTGAAAAAAGTTAGAAAGATCTAAAAGATGGATTTTCACCAGACAACATTGAAAGAGGCCTAGACCTCCTTAAGAAGTAAAAGAAGAGTTAAGAGACAGAAAACTAAAATATAGCTGTGATAGTACTGGGGAATTTGAAGAATAGGTTCGTTATTTGTGACTCACCTGACATGCACTTTACCAATAATAATTCACATAGACTTTATGTAACATACTCTTTTAAAATGGGAAGTTATGATACATCTGTACAATATGGATGTTGTATGTTCCAATCAAGGCAGAATTCCATGACCCTGTGTGTCCATATTCAATCTTAGGCTCAATTTCTTGGCAGGATATTCTTATGCATTTATAATATTAGATAATGATGCCATTTGAAAGCCAGCATGGAGTAATTGTCCAGGTCAGCTTGTAATGGGCCCATCATATACTTTTATTGCTCTGCCCTTCTCTGTGACATCATAGTAAAAATCTGATTCAGTTATAGGAGAGAATCTGTTAGGAAGAAGTGCCAATGATGTATTTAAAAGGAGTTGTGAGCCCAGGAATACTTTGATTGCAAAGTAATTAATTCCAATGGGAACCTCTCTGAGAGGAGATAGCTTGTTTGGTCATGAGAGCTTTCATAGTCAAGAAGAAGAAAGGAGAGCACAATTCTTTCATTAAATTGGCGTTGCATCAGAAGTAAGAGCTAAAATATGATTGATTGCAAATATAATGTGGGTGAAGGGAGCATCTGGTCCAGGCATAAATAACGCAGGCTCTTCCACATATGGCGCCAATTTGTGTTGATGCTGCTGTGGTCCACCGTTTCAAACTGAGTGTCTTCTACAAGATGGGCTGCTTCCATTAGTGTGAAGCACGCAGCCCTGGGGAGAGGGAGGGTCTTTCTGACCTGCCTTTGAGAAGGAGATGCTCCATGTTAGCGCAGGAACGTGTAGTGTGTGTGTGTGTGTGTGTGTGTGTGTGTGTGTGTGTGTGTGTGTGTTTGCAATTTCTTTGCAGTCAGAGCTGTAAACACTAGAATGAAACAGTATTAAGCCCAGCGGGCTGGGTTGGAAATTGGACTCCAAGTATCCAGGCAGAAGCTCTTCAAAGGTTTAAGCCTCTCGATTTCTAATGTAAAACTGAACAGCTGGCTTATCAAAGCACAATTGATGGGACTTTTGTTTTAGGACTTCGACTCTGAACCAAAAGGGATTTGACAGTGTTGAATTTGAACAAAACCAGAGAGGACAAAACTGCCTCGCTGCAGTTGGCTACAACAAATGAATCTTCCTTCCACCTTTTAAAACAACAATTGTGGCGGTGTTTCCCTTCCCTGCAGTGTTCCTGTGTTTGGGTGTTCTCAGCCCCCACCACCGTCACACAAAGCCTGGCCACTGGCTTCTGGGCTTCACCCCTGGTGGCTCACACGAGAAACCAGGGGAAAATACATTTGTAGGGAGTACTATAGTTGTCCCCTCTATGACGTCAAGATGGCAGGAAACAATGTTTCCTTTGGTTTTAACGTCTGCCCCTTTCTTTAGGACACAGAACTTTAATCCTTTTATTCCCTAACTTTCTGAGGAAAGGGTTTTAACCTGTGCCATGAGCTGCAGAGCTGCAATGCTTCCACCATCGGCCTGACAACAGTCAGTTGGGACCTCACCCCACAGCTGGCTGTGCATAATTCTCGGGTTGCATCCTTACCGAGCTTCCTTGCCAACAGCTTCCCTCAAGTAATCATTCATATAAGTATTAATTTTATCTCAGGCAGCAAGGACTAAAATATTCATTCATAATTTTTTGAATCCTTAGCCTTATATCAGCTTAAGGTTTAGGTCGATGAGGTGAAGACCAACTTTCTTAGAAAGCCTTCCAGGAAGCCAGTGGACAAACACTAAGACCAGCTTGACTGATGTCTGCTTCCCACTCTCCTCTTCTGGGAGGTATGGTGAATGTGGGCTGTTATTTTGGAGGGTACTTTTGAGCTGTGGACAGAACGAGACCAGCTCTGTTTCCAAAATAAACATCCCTGGTGCTTGGTAATGTGTTTTAGATACCTTCCAGTTTTTTAAAATGTGATTTTGATTATTTAGACAGTTATTTTCATTACCCATCACCCATATTTTCTCTCAGCAATGAACTTTTGAAAGGTACATGTTGATGAAAATTTCATAACTGGAATTTCTAATGTCTCAAAAAAACTAATCTAATGCTGGATATGTAACCTCAGCAACCTGGAACTGGAGCTATAGATGGCTTGTGAGCCACTGTATGCTGGGTGCTGGCAATCTAACCTTGGTCTTCTGAAGGGGGTAGCCAGTGTTCTCAACACTGAGCCATCTCTCTAGCCCAAGAATGTGGTTTAAAATCCAGCTGAGAAGTTTAACACTACAGATGAAACTTCCTGGTGATAACTGAAGCACAGATTCTGACAGGGCCCAGCACTGTAGCTGCAGCACTGCTCGCTAGGCAGAGAACTGTGGAGCAGAGTGTGTTTGCAGTTAGGGGCACATGTGCACACAACCAACCATCAACACGTAGTCATACCCTACTAACCGAAGCAGCAGTTTTTGCCATAATTTACAAATATCCTCTGTGTTATTACACATACCTATAATTCTAGCTACTTGGGAGTGAGGCAGGATGATTGGGAGTCCAAGGCCAGTCCTGGCAAATTAGTGAGTCTTTCTCAAAATAAAATAAAAGAGAGAGTTGAGAGTGTAGCTCAGTAGTGGAGTGCTTGTCCAGCATGTGTGAGGCCCAGGCTTCAATGCCAGTGCTAAATAAACGTTTTCACAGATACTTTTTGTGAATGTACACGATGAGAGAGGCACATTGTTTGATTGAAAGTGAGACCCCAGCCCTCTAACACCCCTATATCCAAGGAGTCTGGGATGATTGATTGAAAGTGTCACCCCAGGCCCTGGCCAGTGGAGCAGAAAGCTCCATCTCAAGCCTCCTCCCACTGGGGGTTGCCTTGGTCCGAACTCCACCTCTGGAAAAGCCCGCCAAGTGCTGTCCCCTCCCCAGGGAGGGCCAGGACCACTCCCACAGGCCATTTAGGCTGCCACTGAGAAAAGGAACACATGATCTTCGGGTTTTGCGTGGCCCTCCCCCTGTCGTCCCACCCCCATGCTTTCCTGGCCACCAGGGAGCGCTGCAGTAAACACGGGCATGGATTTGGTCTAATTTGGTCTGATTGGAATTGTTTGTGTCAGTGGAGAAGCTCGTCTTAAGATTATTCCTAACACACATGAGTGCTTCGGACAAAGCCAAGGTTGGACACCCAAAGATACTTGAACTCGGTTGTACGTGTTTTCTCAAACACATTGAAATTCATATACATAAGATAACTAGAATTTTAGAAAAATCTGGGGCCCTTTGGGGAACTGCTTTATAAACCTACTCAAGTGATATAGTTCTGTTTTGCCTTACTTTTGTGAACGAGTACTTTAAATTTTGATTGCATTAAGAAAAAATCCTGAGCATTTAATAATAAAATATTTGACATTTTGGCTTAGAAAATTACCAAAAATACTTACTTCAAATAAAGGTAAAAATACAGCATTTGTGGAAGTATGAGTTCAAGTACTTAAACATCACACTTTACAAAAGTAGAATTGAGGATGTCTTCCGTGTGGGAGGATTTGCCCTGAGCGTCCCATGAACCTCTCCCCGTATAGACTGTAGTTCCTAACATAAAAGGCCACAGCCTACTGAAAAAAGTCAACCCAAAGCAGCAGCAGTTTCAAATTTAGTAACCATAGGTTCGATTTTGAAAATATTACTGACTGTTATGAAAGAACAAAGCATAATTATACCAAGTACGCTGTGAATCCACACTGACCAGATAAACAACAGTCAGGCTGCTAGAAATATATTAGACTAAAACATACATCGAAATACACAAATATGACCCAGGAATCCTGATTCTGTTCTTTAATTCCAGATAATTGGTGTAAAGAAGGTTTGAGAAACAGCGTACCTATTTGTAGATATAGACAATTTACATCTTCTAGGGAGATTTATATTTGTAAATAGATTGGATAGGTCCAATGCTGCCATGATTGCAATTTGTCTGTTTTTTGATGGGATCTCACTGTATATAGCCCGGGCTTGCCTTAAACTCTTGACTCCCTACCTTCTGAGTCCTGGGACTACAGGGATACACCTCCATATCTGGCCAAGTTAACAGTTTGGGGTGTGTAAAGATCATATAATAGCAGTTACTCTTTGTGCCTCTTTTACTCTCCGTGGTATCTTGGTTGATAATCTATGTGATTCTAGTTGTAGTTATTTATCTCGTACTTGAGCTTCCTGGACTCCTGGCTATCGGTGTAGTATCTCTCCTTCACATCTGACCATAATTGCTGTAAGGAACTGAAATGCTTTAAACCCGAGACCCCAAAGAGTAGAAGCATGGAGACAGCAAACAATTCAGGATGACCATAAAGTGCCCTCAGGTTTAAGGCGGATGGACACGGGGAGCAGTCCGAGCAGAGGCAAGTGCCCCCACTCTAGAGCCTACAGGTCTAGCCTGCCATCCTACTGACCCTCCATAGCTTCAGGCCTGCAGGCAGGCAGGGGTAAGGGCTGCTGCTGAAACAGAACGGTGGCTGAGTATCTGTGTGCTCCTTTCAGCCTGGGATTCTGTAAGAAGATAAAACCCTATAGAAAACGGGGCCTCCCAGATCTCCCCAGGACGGCAAGAAGCTGGTGCTACTGAGAGGGTACAGGAGAGGACGTTCCTCATTCTTCATGATCATACCTTAGTGTCCCAGAGCCCAGACCTCTCTCAGCACCTGAGAAGGACCCTCCAGTGCCCTCCGCAGCCAAGTACAGAAAACCCAGAACTCAGAGCCTCAGGTCCCTCCGCACAACCTTTCTCAATGTCAGGGCTGTGTTTATGTCTGCTAAGGCAGACGATGGTAAGGTTCCTCTGGGGAGAATGGAAGCCTCCACGATAGACCTATCCATCCTGCCTGTGAAACTCCCCTCTCTGCCAGACGCAGAGTTTTCTGGCAGCGTTGGAGCATCTTTCCCTTCCTTATGAACAGCCGTGCGCGAGAAACAAAGGGTAATATCCGCACACGGAGGAGAGGAGCCCCGAGGAAACAGACAAGGAGGAACGAAACTTTAAGTCTTCTCTTAATTAAAATCCTCAGAGAGATATTGCAACCCTGAAACAAAAGGAGCCGTAAATATGTTGGGAATTGAAAAATCCCAGCAGAAACGAAAGCTTCTGAAGAGCGTTCTGGAGATAAAATTGAGAAAAATCTCCTAGAAGAGCCGTGGGGGAGGGGAGACAAAGAGTTGGAAATCGAGAGAAAGAAAATGAAAAAAAAAATTAGACTTGAGTTGAGGATCGAAGCATTTTACAAAGATAAAATGGGAAGGGAATTATTAAAGGAAGTATGTAAGAATTCCCAGGACTTGAAGGCCTCACATCTCCAGACATAAAGGGTTCGAGCACTCTGCACAAAGAAGAATTTCAAAAAAGACCTGTGTTAATGTGCATTACAGAGAAGGAAAGCAGGTCACACACCAAAGCTCAGGCATCAGAGAGACTTACCATTGGCACCACACAGAGGGCAGGAAGCAATGGACTGTGGCTACAAAACCCGAGAAAAGGTCAGTACCAAACCTAGATCCTTAACCTAGCCAAACTATCCATCGAGTGTGTGCGTAAACCAATCAGTTTTATATACTTGTATGGTATTATGTCACATGTACCCTTTCTCCAAGAGCCCCTGAAAGATGTTCTCTAGTAAGAATCAATCAATAAGTTATTAGGGCTACTTCCTGGATAACATCCTTGGGGCTCCCTGCCCAACGTACAGGCAGTTCCACGGAAGAGTGCTCTCCCTGCAACTGGACCCTGTGAGTCCAGTCACAAGACAGAACCTTGTGAATTCTGTCACTTCTGTGAGTTCCATTAGCTCCCTGGCTTTTATGAGCCTCACCTTGCTCCAGAAGGGAAGGTTTCAGTTAAAAAGAAAGAGTTACACAATAAGAGATCTGGAGCTGGAATTGAAGGCTAGCGATGAGTCAGCTCTGGGAGGGCACAGGGCTGCAGCCAAGGACCAGAGGTGCTGGGAGGGCTGTGTCCGGGGATAAAACAGGATCAAGAGAAAGATGGTGTGTGATAAACAGGGCGGGAGGAATCTGACTTCATGGAAACAGAGTGGAGAGCAGTGCTCAGAGAAGGTTCAACAATAGGAGAATCAAAGATATGCTGAAAAATAAGTAAATGGCAAAGCAACATGAAAGAAATATAATTAGTTTGGTAATATACAAGGACACAGACATAATTATATAAACTTTAACATTAAATGGACCAAAGAGCCATTTTAGTCGTGTTGAAAAATGGTACTTAAGTCTAGGGAACTGTAATAGTGGGGAATCTGTTTAAAAATACACCGAATAAAGGACTCCTCTTGTTTGTCCATCCCAGGCTAGGCTACAGATAGCAAAATGGATGTATGAAGAGGCAAGGACCGCATGGCCTGATGGGAGAAACTGAAAAGTAACCCATGTTAATCAGATGCTCCTAGCAAATTCTCTAAAGCCTTGGTTACAGGTGTGTCCTATTTCTTTCTGAAAGCTTTGATCCTTTAAGTGGATGGCGATTTGCACTTTGGGGAAGGGTTCTTAAGTTAATCGTGTTTTCACAGCAGGGCTCTTGCGTCTAAGCACCTGTGCAGTTATTATGTGTTTACATGTACATGCTGTATAGCGCCTTCTTACCAGCCCAGCCTGGTGGGTGCTTCAGATCTCCACCCAACCCTCCCCCACCCATTGCTCAACCTCTCCACCAGCCCAGTCCCCCAGTCCGCACCTGCCTGCACCCTTCCAATGCTCACAGGCCTCGCTTAGGTGCACAGCTTGCCCACCAGCAATGGAAAGCCCAGAACCTCACCCACTGGTGCTGTTCCCATGCTCTCAGACCTCACTGGGGCTGTGCACAGCCTTGCACTATCCCAGCCAGGTGAGTGTCCCAGATCCCTACCTGCCTGTTGGCATCCTCATACTCCCAGGCTTCATTCTGGTTATGCAACCTGCAGACCAGGCTGGCCTGGTAAATGACTCAGATCTCCACCTGTCCTCACACTTTGAGGCCTCCCTCAGTTAGTGCAGCTTTGGCCCAGGTAGACTCAACCAGGCATCACGTTCACTTGCTTTCTTGGTCACCACTGAATCGGAATCACCTCTGACCCTTTGATCCAAAACACCGAGGAGCTGAAAGACTGACCTGCCAATACTCTCTATTTGAAGTGAAATCCATGAGCTTGGGCAACAGTGAAAACAGAACCGAAGCTCCATGCAACAGAGGCAGGCTAGAATCTTCTATAAGACACACAGCCTATGAAAGAAGCCCACACGTCCAGCCAGGTCATAGCAGAAAAATATAAACCCTGTGAAAGGCCAGGACAACATGTCACCCCTACCCCATTCCACTAGTCCTATAGAGATTTTCTCCATTGAGAATTACCTAGACAAAGTATAAGGCACAGAATTTAAAAGAACAATAATAAACATGATGAAAGAATTGAAGATGAAAGAGAATATGAACCTCAGTGAACTTAGAAAGGAAAAAATTCTCAAGTGAAGACCAAGAAAACACAAATGTATGGGTGAAGTGGTAAAGACAATTCAGCATTTGAAAAGTGAATGCAATAAAGAGACAGAAAGACTGAGGAACACTCAAGAGGAAATGAACATGGAATTGAAAGCCTCAACAAGTCAATTAGAAAACCCAAGGGGAAGCTTACAGGCAGAATGGAGCAAGTAGAAGACAGAATATCAGAACCCAAAGACAAAGTTGAGGAATTGAAGCACTCATGCAGCAAATATGACAAATTAAAAAACAACTCACACAAAGAATATGGCATACCATGACAAGACCAAATCTATGCTTTCCAGACTTAGAAAGATACAAATCCTAGGTTAATGACATAGATGAGATCTCCACCAGGATCATGTGACCCCCCCCCCCATTAAGAAAAGACATATGAAGAAAGTACACAGAGCATCAAACAGACAAGACTAGGTAAGAAACTTTCCATGTCATATATACTTAAAACACAAATGCACAGAAGACAGAGGGTGCTGAGAGCTGCAAGGGAAAAACTATGAGCCACGTGTAAAGGAAAACCCATCAGAATAACAGCTGACTGCTCAACGGAAACTTGAAAAGCCTGAAGAGCCCAGAGCATTGTACTGCAAGTTCTGAAGCACAGTAGAGGCCAACTCGAGTATTTCACCCAGAGAAAAGTTTGCCATACTAATGACTGCTGGGAGAGGGAACGGTAGACTCTCTCAGGGGTAAGCCCCCTTATGGGTTATCCAATCAAAGTGCTCAGTCTGAAACACACCCAAACAACGGAAACAGACTCAGCAGGGAGTATGTTTATATTTGTGCATGCATGCATACATACATACATACATGTACACATACATAGGTGTATAAGGAGACCATAAAGAAAAAGAATCTGTCCTTTGGAGGGGGTTGGAATAGATTATGGGTAGAAAAAGTAAAAGGGAAAGCAATGTAAATTTATTTTTATTAAAATGTATTAAAACAAAAATAAAATCCATCTGCCATAGTTGAAAGTGTAAAAAAACAAAACAGACTAAAAGAATTCTCTCTACTAAACCTCCTCTACAGTGAATATTAGAAGCAATATTTCACACCAAAGAAAGAAATAGGCATAGACAAATGAATACAGAAATAAATAAATGAAGCTATAATTAGTGAAACACAAAATAGGACTAACATCACAAACAACAAAAAACCAACCAAACAAACAAAAAAGCAAAGTGACAGTAATCAATGTACAATTTCCAACAATAACTTTAGACAATACTAATGGCTGCAATTCCCTAATCAAAAGATGTAAGTTAATTGAATAGATTAAGAAACAAAATCCTGGGGCAGAAGAGATAGTTCAGCAATAATGAGCATTGGCTGATCTTCCAGAGGACCAGGGTTCATTTCCTAGTACTCACATGGCAGCTCATAAATGTTACTAAAGCTCCAAGCAATCTGACAACCTCATACAGACATACATGCAAGCAAAACACCAATGTACATGAAAATAAATAAACGAACGAAAAAAGATTAAAAAAGAAACAATCCATTTTTTTTGTTTTCTACAAGAAATGCATCTTATCTTTAAGGACAGGCATCACCTTAGACTAAAAGGGTGGAAAAATATTCTAAGGAAATGGGACCAGGAAATAAGTAAGCTTCGCTATCTTAATATCTGATGAAATAGACTTCCAGCCGAAATTCATTTTAAGAGATAAAGAAGGACACTTCATTCCGATCAAGGGAAGAGTTCAGCAATAAGACATTACTATTTTAAACATATATGCACCAAACTCTGGTGCACCCAGTTTCATAAGATGTGCACTACTGGAGTTCAGGACAAAGACTGACCACAACTCAGCAATAGCAGGTAATTTCTATAGCCCACTTATTCCAGTAGACAGGCCATCTGAACAGAAAATTAACAGGAAAATGTTGGACATCAAGGGCATCATACATCAAGAGACTTAACAGATATCTGCAGAATACTCTATCCAAACACCAAAGATTATACATCTGATTCATCAGTCCATGGAGTCATCTCCAAAAGGAACAATACCATAGGACACAAAACAAATCTCAACAAATACAGGATAGCTGAAGTAACTCTGTGTGTCTTATCTATCTGAAGTACAATGCAGTATAGCTTAAAATCAACAGCAAAAGAATCCCAACAATCGCATGAACTCATGGATATTAAACAGCACATTACTGAATGATGTTTAAGTCAAAGAAGAAATCAATAGAGAAAGAAATTTCTAGAAGTGCATGATAATGAAAACACAATACCACAAAACCCCTGGAACATATTAAAAGTAATCCTGAAGGCAATTTATAGCTCTAAGGGTCTATATTTAAAAAACAAGAGAGAGAAACACAAATAAGTGACTTAATGATGCAACTCAAGAGTAAAACAAGAACATGCCACATCTTAGCCTCTGCTTTGTCATTGTCCAAAATCCTTTCTAATTTGCCCACTGAAAAAATATGAACAAAGGCCTTGAGTAATTTCTTATTCCTTCTATAGAATGCATGATATCTTTCCTCAGCTTGGTAATGAGTTACATGCCCCTAACCTTCTAACTTGCTAATTACAATAAGAACATTTTCTCTTGCAGACACACACACACACACACACACACACACACACACACTTAGAGAGAGAGAGGGAGAGAGAGAGAGAGAAAGAGAGAGAGAGAGAACTGGGGAGAAATCTTCTGGTGGATGAAGAGATGACTCAAGTCAACTATGGCTTTTCTCAGAAGAATTTTCAAATTCTTTGGTACAAATTTGGACAAATTGCTTTCATCTTCAGAAAAGTACCAAATTGTTTCCTAAATTATCAAAGACTTATAAATCCAGGATCTGAAAAACAAAAACTAAAGCAAAAAAAGAAAAGAAAAACAAAAAACCCCAAATCTTTAGAATATAAAACATAAAAAGTTAAATTATATAAAGTTAACTTTTATACAAAATCTCACCACAGGGTATGTCCCTCTTAGGGTCTTCCTTGTTACCTAGCTTCTCTGGGACTGTGGGTTGTAGCCTGGTTATCTATAACCCACATTTAATGTTTGCTTATGAGTAAGTACTTATCATGTTTGCCTTTCTAGGTCTGGGTTACCTCACTCAGGATGATTTTTTTCTAGTTTCATCCACTTACCTGCAAATTTCAAGATGTCATTTTTTTTTTTTTTTTTTTTTTTTACCTCTGAGTAGTACTCCATTGTGTAAATGCACCACATTTTCTTTATCTATTCTTTGGTTGAGGGGCATCTAGTTTGTTTCAAGGTTCTGGCTATTATGAATAATGCTGCTATGACATAGTTGAACAAATGTCCTTGTGGTATGATTGATCATCTTTTGGGTATATGCCCAAGAGTGGTATCACTGGGTCTTCAGGTAGATTGATTCCCAATTTTCTGAGAAACCACCATGTTGATTTCCAAAGTGGCTGTACAAGTTTGCACTCCCACCAGCAGTGGAGGAGTGTTTCCCTTACTCCATATCCTCTCCAGGATAAGCTGTCAGCAGTGTTTTTGATCTTAGCCATTCTGATAGGTGTAAGATGATATCTCAGAGTCATTTTGATTTGCATTTCCTGATGACTAAGGATGTTGAGCAATTACTTAAATATCTTTTGGCCATTTGAGATTCTTCTGTTGAAAATTCTCTGTTTAGATCTGTACCTCATTTTAAAATTGGATTGTTTAGTATTTTGATGTCTAGTTTCTTGAGTTCTTTGTATATTTTGGAGATCAGCCTCTGTCAGATGTGGGGTTGGTGAAGATATTTTCCCATTCTGCAGACTGTCACTTTGTCTTATTTACTGTGTTCTTTGCCTTACAGAAGCTTCTCAGTTTCAGGAGGTTCAATTTATTGATTGTTGCTCTCAGTGTCTGTGCTACTGGTGTTATGGTTAGGAAGTGGTCTCTTGTGCCAAAGGTTCAAGGTTGCTTCCCACTCTTTTTGTTATAGCCCTAAGAAGGGAAAATAGATAAGATCTCCTGGGTAAACTGGGGGTGGGGGAAGAGGGATACGAATGTGTGGGAACAGGATGGTCAAGTTGGGGGGAGAGACAGAGACAGAGAGGGAGAACAATGAAAGAGATATCTTGATAGAGGGAGCCTTTGTGGGACTAGGGAGAAACCTGTTAGTAGGGAATTTCCCAGGATTCAACAAGGATGACCCCAGCTAAGACTCCTAGCAATAAGGGAGAGGGTGCCTGAACTGGTATCCTGTAATCCACACACTCAGAAAACCCATTTCAAAAAAAACCCACTAAACTGGAAAACAAAACAAAGAAACTTACCACAGTGTTAACAGGGCCCCTGCCAAACAGAAACCATAACTGTGTCACAGAATCTGGTTGGAGGAATTAGTGGCAATTCTATAGGTTGATGAAAAAAACAATGATCAGCTGTTTATTTACAATGAACACAAATAGCAATAGCAATGCCCAAAATGGTGTACTTAACCACATCTAGTGCTTTAAATTAGATTCTAAAACCCTTCTTTCAAAAGTCACAACTTGCTCGGTAAGAATTTATTTAAAGCATCCGGGAAGTTGGCACAGCAGCACACTTCAGCAGAGCAGCAAGCACAAAAGGGTTCCTGTGCAGGGAGAGAAACACAGGTACTTCGCAGAGTGTGTGCCTGGGCTAGATAGCCTCACGCCTTCGCTTCCTTGGCTCCTTCAGCTTCTGGTATTAAAAAATTACAAGGATGCAGGTGCATTCACACCCTCGTGCATTTATCAGCCAGTGACATTTATTAGGTCTGTCTGTGCAGAAATGTGAACTGCCATCATGGAAGGGATTCAAAGGAACTGCAAGACCAGACCTTTGTCCTAAGAAAATGCACATGAAAGAAATGAACAGATGCCCAGAATAACACATCAAAAGTGTATGAATGGAGGAAAATCTCTAGGTACACAATTAATGAGAGGCACCTTGAGTGGAGGAATGGAGAGAAGTGGGTCAAGGCAATCCGCAGAGCCCTTATAAGCTGATTTTGAAGCTAGGTTTGAAGGGTGAGCGGGAGTTTGATGGAATGGAGGAAGAGGATGCATCCCTCATCGCTTGGGGCATGTAGTTGTGGGTGGGTATAATTTGTGATTGTTGATACAATGCCTTTTGTCAAATTAGGTAACAGTGTAACTGAAATAAGGTAATGTCACACCAGGAATGCACTGAAGTGCCATCTGCGAAGGAGACGGGGCTAGGTTAGCATCCCCTGCTCCCTTTCAATGCCAAGTTCCAGGCTGACTCCAGGTTTGACTACAAATTCTTCTTAAGAAAAGAAGAGGGGGCTGCATCAAGGCAAGCATTCTTTCCATCCTGAAATAAAGAGATTTCAAAAGAGAAGAGTGAACTCTGAAGGTACCATAAAAGGAATTAACCCTAAATGTGCCATGAAGGTAGACCATGAAGGAAGGGTGTGTCCTATGACCCTCCTCCCCCCAGCACTGGGAGTCAAAGAAATCTAAGTGCTCCCCATAAGGTAGGATAGTAGTCATTGTCAAGAGCCTTAGTTAGCTTTAACTACCAATTTGGTATAGCCTAGAACCATCTGAGCCTCAGTTGGGGAATTGCCTAGATCAATTGGCCTGTGGGACTGTCTGTGGTGGGTTGTCTTATTAATTGATGTAGGAAGGGCCAGTCCACTTGTGGGTGTCACTATTGCTAGGTGGGTCATTTGGATTGTGTGTGGAAGCTAGCCAGCTAAGAGTGAGCCAGCAAGCAGAGTTTATTCATGGTTTTTGCTTCAGTTTCCTGCTTGAGTTCCTGCCATGGCTTCCCCTGATGACAGGCTGTGACCTGAAAGCACAAACCAAAGAAACCCTTTCTTCCCTCTGTGGCTTTTGGTTTCAATCACATCAACAGGATGGAAACTAGAACATCCATGGACCAGGTAGTGCAGATAAAGTCGCCAGTGTCTGTAAAGGGATGGGTTAAGGATGGAGTGCGGCAAGGAGACCCCACAAGTCTAGGCCGTTACTTCTTAAAGTAGGAAGTGTAGGCCTAAGGATGAATGAAAGCGTGATGGGCCCTTGGGGGACATAGGCGTTTAGAGAATGTGTGCAGGTGGCACCAAGCTGACAAGTGACAGCTGGCATTTGAATTGGGTCTTGCAGACCTCTTTTCTGGTTTCCAGGTGAGGATGGTAGGACATCTTGGTAGGCTGGCAGAGAAATCCAGAAGCAGAAAAGAGAGAAACATTCAGAGAGGCCAAGCTGCACCATGGAGGAAACTGCCCATGTCATGGGCAAGTGAGAGAGAAAAGGTATTTCGGTAAACATACCTATGAAAAGCCAATCGACTATCTCGGGGAAGTTTCAATGGCAGAGATTCAGGTTGGACCACACCATTGATAATACCCAATCCTGCCAAATCCATGTGGTAGCAGATGGCATCATCACATCTCCTGAGTTACTCATCAGGCCAGTTGTAGGGGTCAAGGGCACCTACGGCTCAAAGGAGACTTAAAACAATCCTTTTAAACATTAGCAGGCCTAAATTATAATTTTTATTACTTGTGTGAAATCAATCATAAACACGAGAGAGACTGCTAAAGAGCTCAGGAGAGCTGTGACTGGGTCCATGATGGAGTTTGGGGGTCACTGGCAGATGTAGTCTGCCTGGTGGTTATTAAGGCATTTGCTGTCGTTGGGCTGTGTTTGTATCGTGTATAATTTCTTTTTCGTGTATAATTTTTTGCAGTAGATTTCTGTGTAAGGTTCTCTGAAGAGCGAGTCGAGTTTTGTGTAGGTGTCTGCCATAGATACCAGCAGACAGCTTGATGGAGGGGGACCAACTGAGCCACAGGGGCACTGAGAGGAACACGGTGCCAGAGATCAGCTGTGCCTCACACTGGCTGCTCAGAGGACACAGTGGGACCTGACATGCAAGCCATCCACCCCCAAAACCTGCCCTAACTGTCCAGTAACAACCTATGCCAATCTCCTCAGGCTCACCTTGCTAGAAAGCCTCACGTCTTTGTATCCCACTTTGCTGAGATGACTTTTAATATGAGGTGACCTGAAAACATATTCATTGACTCTTCAGTTTGATCGATAAAAAAGAACACAACAACACACCATGCCTTTTTTTGTCTTACTGATAATCTATGCATCATGCAGGCTTGACATTGGCTTTCAGAGCACATCCCCAGTTCCTGAGGCATGCTTGCTTTATAGGGAGAAGCTACGCATCTCAGGCTGTGGGCACCAGTGTCAGGAATACATGAGATCAGCCAAGACAATGAGCAGGATGCTAATAAAGCAGTAACTAGTGCAGCTAAACGAACCTATTCTCAATCCCTCTGATGTTTTTGAATTTCTATCTCAGGCATCAGGCACCTCTGTCCCTACTGGCCAAGAGTTTTGGTCACCATAGGGTTTCTCCCTGATGGGGGGAGGGGAAGCAGGGTGCCTCAAACAGAGCTTTAGCATAGAGAAGCTGTCAGCCTCTATTAAATATATGCATAAGTAAAAGTAACTAACTAAGGTCCACTGTGTGTGAGTGAAGCTTTGATATGGTCCCTGTAGTAATTCTGGCTTGTTCATTTCAGGGAGTAGGTTTGAACCTTGCTATCATTGTATGTATATTAACTTCTTGCAAGGACAGAGAGGATATGGTGTGAATAACAAATTAAGGATCAGATAGTTTAGGTCAACCGGGCATTCACAAATGCTCAATGTCATGGCTAACATCAATTGAAACCATAATACCACTTGGCAGAAAGAAGAGATGGAGGGAGAGCCTTCAAAATGTAAAGAGAATGATCCAGCAGATTAGCCAGTGCATATTAATCTTCTTACAAAACAGCTTGCTTTGGATCACTTTTGTGCTAACTCCTGCACCAAGTTCGTGAGGGACTTAAACTTGCATTTCTTCATACCCTGTGGGTCATTCCAGATAATGAAGCATAAAGAATAGGCAGATGTTGCATGGCTTTCCTGAGGAAACACAACCAAATCTATCCATCCTAGATAGGGCAGTGGAGATGCATCACAGCCTGATGCTACCCACGCCTAACTTGATGAACCAGTGAGTTTATTGTGCTTCCTTACAGGAATGTGAGTGACTCAGCTGCATTGCCAAAAGGCTCCACCTATGGGGATGATGACTTCAACTGCATCACTAGTGGACCCGATGTAGCCTGTCACTTAAGAATCTCCTCCCCTCTCACGGTGGTTTTCTCACGTAACCTTGAAAGGTCTTATGGGTCTTGTAGATTTTTCTGAGCTTCTTATGCCTCCTAAGTTTAATTAGCTTCCTCCCCCGCCTCCCCCCCCCTCTCTGTGTGTGTGTGTGTGTGTGTGTGTGTGTGTGTACACAGAGACCAGAGGTCAACCTTGGGGGGGGGTCATCTGCCAGTAGCCATCTATCTTGTTTATTTGCAAGAGGCTCTCTAACTGGGACCTGAGGCTCACTGACTTGGCTAGGCTGACTAGCCAGTGAACTTCAGGGATCCACCCATCTCTTAGTTCACAGCACTTTGTGCTTAAACATTCACACTGCCATGCCTGGCTTCCTGTGTGAGAACTGGGAGATTAGAACTCAGGTCTGTGTGCTTGGACAGCAAGTACCTTACCACTGGATCTATCTCCCCAGCTCAGTTTTCTGAGTCTTGTGAGCTACTCACCCCACGCCAGGAGGGAATGTTTCAATTCAGAAAAAAAAAGGCAACAGAAATTCAATGCATCAAATACACCCTATTAAATACATATTCGATGAAGAACTTTCTGGAGGA
Source organism: Ondatra zibethicus (assembly GCA_004026605.1). Lineage (NCBI taxonomy): Eukaryota > Metazoa > Chordata > Mammalia > Rodentia > Cricetidae > Ondatra > Ondatra zibethicus. Next base: position 74,843 of record PVIU01008766.1, read on the forward strand.
TATCTTACATATTGTCTTAATGGATCAATGGAGACAATGCAGAGCAGTTAGTGTGACGTCACATGTCCAGTCAGGCAAATATAGTGAGATACTGCTTCTAAATAAAAACTAACCAAATGAAGAGTGAAGACATTGGAAGTCAAGTGAGTTTGGATATAAAGAGAACCGTTTGCCGATTGATGGTTCTTAGGTCCCTTCATTATCTTTACTGCAACTCAGTTTCTTAAACTATAAAATGACAATGATTTTATTATATCATACTTAGGAATTATGGTTAAGTGTACCATACAGCAACGTTCATTACTCGGCTGCCAATCTGCTCTAATATTCCACGTTTTAGGTAGACAGCATCGAGGGAAATATCAAGCTTAAACCTGGAAGATTCCAGAAAGGATGGAAGGATCCACTTGGCAGAGTTGGAAGGACCCAAGGTTTAAGGTTAACCCTGAGGGCTAATGCTATGCTATCGCTTGACTGTTGTGTGACTTGAGAACTGGAAGTTACTTACATGTTCCTACTGTGAACAAGATACTCCTCTGAGGTCAGACATTGCTTCTCTAGAAGTGTTCTGTCCTCCGAGGTTTTTGGAGGTGGGTCAGATGTTGCAGGAAAACACTGATCAGTCTCTAAGGAAGGCCCCTACCCGGCCTTGAAGATCTCCATAGATGGCAGCCTGCAGCTGTTCTTTCAGAATCACCTCCGTTTTTGAGGCAAGGTCACATTCCACTTGAATGTCCTTAGCCAAGGTCAGAGCCAACAATGGCAGCTGAAAGTGCATTTTTTTTTCCTGCATGGTTTCTTGCCAGTGGTTGAGGGAAATGGCGGTGAGAGGGCCAAGCTATTTCCACCTTCTCACCCACCTCTGGTCGGAGCCCTCAATGGGATAGCTTCTATTAGAGTAGCAGATGACTTGCCCACTCCATGTCAGTCTGAGGTTTCACCCGCCCGACTTTATTTCCTCCTTTCCACGTCCCAGTGTCACTCCACAAGAAACCCTTTGTACTCACAATTCTGTCTCAACAGCCATCCACTTCCTGGCACTGACCGGTCACACATCGTTTGGGGTAGGGAGGAGCCACCAGCACATGTGCACTAGTGAGTCAGCGACCAAGAATGGGACAAGAACTTGGCACAGGTTAAAGAGGATGAGAAGTGTTATGAGGGCTCATTGCACAAGGTTTCCTGGCAGCCAAGAACTGTTCCAAGAGCTGGGTATGGAGGGAAGAGAGCAGTGTCAATCAGCAGTGTCTCCTTCACTGTGGACTGGGGACAGAGATGAGCGCAGGAATCCAATGAAGAAGCGGAATCATGCTTTACACAGATGCTCTCCAACCTCACATGCTACCAAGTTAGATAGAAATATGAGAAAAGGAGATCCCTGCTTAACCCAGCAATGTTGAAGTTTATTCAAGTGCAGGTCTCTGGTAGTGGCATGCATCTGAAAGAGAAGTATTGCTTGTTTTAATCTGCCAGTTATCATTTGTCTTTGGAGATGTCTGTCAATCACGTAGTCTTGCATTCTCATCATGGAGTCAGGGGTGGGACCAATCAGATCATTGAAGCCCTTGGACTTAGTGAGTAGTCTGAGGAGTGTAGATGCCAGAAGAAACAGAGTGCTTTTGGGGATTGATATAGATGGGGAGGGGACAGTGGTTCTTGCTCTTCTTAATGGGGTGGGGAGGTCAAACATGGTATGAACCCGAAACTCCTGGGGACCACATTTGGAGAGAACCTGCCTAAGGATAAAGCCACGATGATGATGTAATTCGAGAACACTTTAGATATAGGGAGAAAATCGTGTTCTTTGTTTCCGTGAGCCATTTGGATTTGGGTAGATCGCTGAAATTGTTATTAGATTTTGACTAATACAGTACTAGTTGTCCAGATTGATCTGTGCTGAAACCGGTAATATCCTTGAAAAGCGCTCAGCTGCTAATCAAATACTAATATGAGTTTATGAAACATAAAGCTGCCTGTTCCTAATAGGGACGTCCTAATGTGTCTTCCTTACAGCCTCTAATGAGAAATCAATGACAATCGTGTGTGTGAATCAGAAGTAGCAACTTCTCTTAGATCTGCCAATGTCTGTAACACCTAATTCTAAATTAGGGCTAGGGTATTCTGCCAGGGAAGCATCAAAACTCCATAAAATGTTGAGTGTTGCAGGGAAATAGCTGGATCTCTCTGGTTCTGAGGAAAGGTGAAAATATTTTGGAATCCACACTTCCAACACTATACAGTCCACAGTGACCTTCTTTTTGACAAGATAAGATGCTGCCTTTGGAAGCTAATTGGTAAAAATCAGTGCATGTCGAAACCTGGGGAAACTGTCATTACCGGTCTAGAAAATGATCTGTGTGCTGCGTGGCTAAGACAAGGGTGTCTCCCAATGTTCTGAAGGTGTTTGGGTTTCCTTAAAAGGCTGATATCAACTCTGCGGAAACGCTGAAGTCTGCAGAAACCCTGCGATCTGAAAGGAGGAGGTGTAAAGATAAGTGTGGATGACTCAAGGAGAAGGTTGAGAAAAGGGGGTTGGATACTAATCCACATCTGTACACGAGATAGAGATTGTTAAAGCTCAAAACCCCGGGCTGCAACTGTCGTCTGCCCTTCTCCAGGGTTCTCTACCCCCATATGCAGCTGCTCCATAGTTCACTGTTACTTATGCACTTATGTTCCTCGGTGGTGAAGGCAGTTATGGGGGGTCGCAGGGCACAGTGTGTTTTCTTCCCCTTTGGTTGTAAGGGGCTGTGTCTGAAATGCTCCTGCTAGTGAAATCACCTGCTAGAATTTCTGCTTCAAAGATTGCGCCTCGGTATTTACATCCCCTGCCTCCCTCCACGCCTGCCACCAGAATCTGGCATTTGGGGTTCAGCTCACTCACAAAGCCCTGCCACTCCCTGCTTGCTTGCCTGCTTGCTTCCTTATGCTTTCTGTTTTACTGTCTCCTGCCCTCATGGCAGCACCCAACAGCTCATCGATCTATCTAACAACTACTGTGTGTCTGTCTCAGTTGGGAGGCCATATGGTGAACAAGACCAACAACTAATCAGAACCGTTAGAGTTTATTGTCTCTGGGTAACTCGGAGTCCAATCCAAATCAGCATCCTGCTCCACACCTTCTCGGCATCTATCCACATTCTTCCCCATCTCTTAAGGGAGAAGCCATGCCTCTTACCCAGAAAGCTGAGATAACTCCCGTACCATCCTGAATCCTCACAGGAATTTCTTGGCTCTGCATGTCTTAGTTAGATTGTTTATTTTATGAGCTAACCTTCTTTTTTTTGCATAGAGGTATTAGTGAAATATTAGCAAGGGCCTCCTGTATTCCAGTGTGCGCACAGTAAGAAGATGCAAGGTCAGACAGGGAGGAATGCCAGGCGAGGCAGTCACACCTGTGATCGTTAGCACAGCAGTGCATTTTATTCTCTCTTTTATTCTCGCTCACCAGCACGCTTTGCAAACTGAAAAAATAATTGAACGTTTACCAACCATGAAAATTTTCTTGACTTCTTAACCTTTGCTGGCAATTTTGCCCAAATTCACTCTGTATTTCATGAGATTATGTTAGACATATACAAGTCCCAATTTGTTTTCTTGAGAATTTAATTTTTTCCTTTGATCAGAGCAAAATAGTCTATTTCATACCTAAATCACACCCTTTAAAGTTTATACAATAGCATGATTGCCAACTATTTTTAGGAGAAAGGGACACATGCATTTAATTGACAAAAGACAGTAAAACAGTCATATACTTACTATGAATCTCATTAGAGGTTTTGGCACATCATTTATATCTCTAATTTTGTATTTATGTGTGTGTGCGTACGTGTGTGTGTGTGTGTGTGTGTGCGTGCGTGTGTGTGTGTGTGCTTGGCTGTGTGGTGTGTATAGGTCAGAGGACGACTTGCAGAACCCAGTTCTTTTCTTCCACCATTACTGGCCTAATTTTCTATATGGATCCCACCATTCACTGCCCTCTAATTTTGTACTTTTTATGTTGTTAAGTTTTACATATGACTCTTTCAAATAGCTTGTACCTGGTATTTGATTTATATATTAATTGGTCCCCAAAGACTTCTATTCTAAAGTCTGCCTCAGTTGCCAGGTGGTGAGGCCACTGGGGAGTAGCAGAATCATTAAGAGGTGTTTTTTCTCTCTCTCTCTCTCCCTCTCAATTTTATACTCTCTGTCTCATTACTCATTTCTAGGAAGAAAGTAAACAGTTTCCTTTTTTGCCCATTTTCCCATTTTTTATTGTTTGATAGTTTCACACATTTATATAAAGAATTTTGGTCATTTTCATCTCCCATTCCTCTCAGTCATCTTCCTCTTCCTCCCACTGAAGAAAGGGGTTCCCTTCCTCCCAAGCCTTAGTTGAAGATAGTCTCTTTAGAGGAGTGGGGCTTCATAGGTTCCTCTCTCAACCATGACGAATTCAAGTCTTTGGCTGTATCAAGTTCTTTAGTGCAACAGTAATGCCAAGTCTAGAAGACATCTATTTGCAACATCCCTCCCCATCCTCGGCTCTTGAATTCTTTCTCCCCAGTTTGTTAAGCTCCCTGAGCCATGGTGGGGGGTTTGATAGCCATCCTGGTTGATGCTGAGCACCCTAAGGTGACCTGTTTCTTGTTATGCATGCCCACCAGGATATACTGCCTTGACACAGGCCCAAAGTAACAGAACTGACCAATTATGGATTGAAACTATGAGCCAAATTAACCCTTCCCCTTTCCCTTCTTTTAAGTTGTTATGGTGATGGGGTTGTCATGATGATAAAAAAGGTGGCAAGCATAATTGGATTGAGTTTTTAAGCATCAGCAAAATCTGAGAAGGGAGTCAACCCATCTCCATCTGACAGAACTTCTGATGTATTTTGATTTATTCCACCTTTTGTGTTTTCCTTGCACAGTTCTCTTCATCTCTTAGATTTAGATTTTTTAAAAATTAACTTTTGATATTTATATTTGACTTGAAATTCTGCATCCCGTTGCTGTTTTAAAGTTCAATACACACACAACTTACTGTTGTGTAGCATTTTACTTTCCTTTTATTTAATGTTTTAAATTAATTGATATTATTATAAAGTACACTTAATTTGATCATAGAAAATGGGCCTTTTCTTATCTTTTCTTTTTTTATTTTTTATTTTTCCATTCATAAATTGACCCTTCCTCCCCTTCTCCCAGTCCCCTCCCGCTCCACCACTAACCCTCCTCCCTCCCCCTCTATCCTTAAGAGAGGGTAGGGTACCCTGCCCTGTGGGAAGTCCAAGGCCCTCCCCCCTCCATCCTGGCCTAGGAAGGTGTGCATCCAAGTAAACTAGGGTCCCAAAAAGCCAATACATGCAGAAGAGACAGGTCCCAGTACTATTATCGATGGCTTCTCAGTCTGTCCCCATTGGCAGCCACATTTAGAGAGTCTGGTTTGATCACATGCTCCTTCAGTCCAGGTCCAGCTGGCTTTGGTGAGCTCCCATTAGATCAGGCACACTGTCTCAGTGGGTTGACCAACGCCTCACGGTCCTGACTTCCTTGCTCATCTTCTCCCTCCTTCTGCTCTTCAACTGGACCTTGGGAGCTCAGTCCATTGCTCTGATGTGGATGTGGGTCTCTGTCTCTATCTCCATCCATCAGATGAAATTTCTATGGTGATATTCAAGATATTCATCAGTGTGACTATGGGACAAGGCCAGTTCAGGCACCCTCTCCTCTGCTGCCCCAGGACCTAGCTGGGGACATCCCCGTGGACACCTGGGATCCCCTCTAGAGCCAAGTTTCTTGCCAACCCTAAAATGGCTCCCTTAATGTAGATATTTTCTTCCCTGCTCCAATATCTGCCCTTCCTCCATCTCCACCCTCCCAATCCTCCAAGCTCTCCCCAGTCCTTCCCTTCTCCCTTCTCCTTCCCCCTCTTCCCTTTCCCCCAACCCTACCTCTACCCATTACCCCCACCCCATGCTCCCAACTTTTGCCCGGCTATCTTGTTTGCTTCCAATTTCCAGGAGGATCTATATATGTTTTTCTTTGGGTTCACCTTGCCATTTGGCTTCT
>PVIU01008767.1:0-80895 GCA_004026605.1 Ondatra zibethicus
CAAACAATTAAAATTTTACATAGCAAATCTCAGATCTTAGCCCGCTCCTATGGTAACCACTGAGAGACAGAATGCTGAGCTTCATTTTCAACAACTTTCAGGTAAGCCTTATGTCCCTGAAGTTAAAGCAACACCAATCACAACAAAAACGATTGGTTTGTGCCCTAGCAACAATTTCCACCGACAGTGAGTTCCTGCTGACTGTGTTCAATCGCACTCCACCCTGCCTTCTGAAGCACACGTCCGGTTAGACTCCAGGATGGACCCATTCTGCACCAGCATGTACAGCCTTCCTACACCCTAAACACTGCCTCCTCCATTGTTCCTGTGAGGCACAGTCCCTAAAACACCCTCTAAGGACAGTACTAACTGATTATGCAGGAACTCTGGCCACACACCACGCATGCCAACAAGGAGCAGGAACACAGGCCCAGGCTTCTCTTGCAATCTAGACTCTAACCGTTAGGCCACTAGATAGGTCCATGTCAGGTGATGACAAGGACCCAATTTTGACCCCTGCTTTATCCACACAAATTAAATAAATACAGAACCAATAAAAACACATGTTATTAAATATATAAAAAAAGAACAAAACGGATTCCAAGGATTAGAGTTTAAGAAGAGTAAAATCATGATTATTTATATTAATAAAAGAGAAACTCAGGTAATTTCAAATGACAAAATTATAAAGCTTCCAGTTCAGTTTTGAATGCTCTCTGTATTCTGGCATTTTTTTATTTCAACTGAGTTGCAAAGTCCTTTATGTCGTCCTGTATGGACGGATCATGTGAGATCACAGAGACAAAACAGTCTCAGGGGATAAGCAACAAAGCAGATTCCTCTTTGGTTAAAAGAAAAGCTTTTACAAATACAGACTCTTATATTGTTAGACATGTAGAGTAGCTACTGCCGGACAAGTCGTCACACATGTGTGCATCTAAAATACTGCATTTAATCATATCTAAACCATCAGGAAATCCAATTCCTCCATCTTTTACATACAGACCAACAACTTATCTCCATGGCTACCTAGGATGGAGTGAGAGCATTTAAAGAACTGAAATCCTTAGAGCAGGTGGCATTACCCAGAAAAGGCCATACTAAGGCAAGAGAGGAGACCTCTAGGCGCTTCCCCAGGTGCCACAGGCATTCCCCCAGTTCAAACCTGGCAGCCCACTGAATACCTTCCTGGTTTGTCTGAGTCAATTATTCAATAAATAAATATTTATTATTATTATAATCCTCCAAGCCCAAGGATTCCCCTATAGGTGTTAGACTATGGCAGTAAACAAATGAAAAGACCCCCCCACCCCGGCTGGGATTCACACTTGTGATAGTAAAGGCTTTCCTGCCCTTTGCTAAAATTCTTGGCTCATCTTGATGACAGAGTGGATTTTGACCTCTGTCCCAGGTAGATCACCTGTGAGATGTGTGAAGGCTAGAGAAAGTCATTACCCCTAGTGTTTACATCTATATCTGTACAGTGGGAAAATGGCACCCACCTCACAATGCTATGACAATTAAACAAGACACACAGGGAACATAGTTTCTTCCATGTCAAAATGCTACTTCACTCTGGGTGAGCATGCTTTTCACAAGAACCCCTTCAGAAAGAGCCAAGGCCACTGTGAAATTCTGCTGCTGTTATTGTATTAGCCAACTGCACAGCCTATTCTCAGTGATGTCTCCAAAATCCCAAATCCCTGAAGTGAGATTTATTTATCTTGTCTTCTAGGCTAACTACAAAGGATTTATATCCCTCTTCCTAGGCATTTGACTTGAAGCCACACTGGAGGACCTATGCTCTAAGAAGTCCCCTCTCCCATCAAAATGTTCATGTGATTCAGTCATGACTGCACAATCTGCTGGAGACAACAGAATAATCCAAGCCATGCAGAAGAGGTAGTCATTGGTGGTCAGGAGCTACCTGACATCTGTTACACAGCCAGGATCAACCAACACCCAATAAAAGAAAAACCATGGTCCCCACATAGAAAAAACTATAAGGAAATCAATTTCATTATTTCAAGCATTTTTAATCAATAAAGAGTCTGAAAACCAAAGCTGGACAGTAGGTTTAGTGATTAAGAGCACTTGTTTCTCTTGCTGGGGACCTGAGTGGTAGCCCACAACCATCTGTAACTCCAGTGTCAGGGACCGATACCATCTCGTGACTTCTGTGGGCACCTGGCAAGCACATAGTGCACAGACATACATGCAGACAAAACACTCAGACATATGAAATAAAAACATCTAAGGGGGGGTGTTCCTGCAAACACTTAGGGATCTGAGACCAGCTTTGACACCCTTCTTACCTGCTGTACCAGAATATCTCCAATTCGGTTGATCACAAAATTCCTGTCGTTACCCATGCAGGATTCCTGCCTGCGTTCCTTCATGCTAAAGAAGAAATGCCTATGGATTTCCAGCAACTCATCTAAGCAGGGGAAGATCTTGTCCACCGTGCTGTGGTCCAGCTGCAGCTCCTCCTTCATGCCCTTCCTGAAGACCTCAGACATGATGAGCAGTGTCTGCATGTGGTGCACCTCTGTCTGCATCAGCTCTGAAATGTGAGCACACACATGACCCAGATGCTTTGTAACATGTATGCTGGATGTGCAGCCTTTCCTTCGCTACTGTGAACACTCAAGAACAGATACTTCAAAGAAAAAATTCAGAATTGCAGCTCTTATTTGAATACACCCTTCCAATCCACGTTTTACAGACCGGACAGATAAACATACTAAATAGTAATGAGTACCTAATCATCTTTGTATCATTTCATAACCCTTAATTCATCCTCCTAACTAACGCTAGTAACTTCCCTCATATACAAATTCAATTTTGACCATGCTATACTGAGTTATTTTTTATATATATATTTTTTATATATATATATTTTTATATATTTATATTTTATATATATATGTATTTATATATATATTATTTTATATATATATATATAATACCAGTTAAAATAAAGAGAATTCTATCAAATTTTTCTCTGTAACAAGCAAACAAACAAAAAGCCCCATATATGTCTTTGCAAAGCAATTCTACATTACACTAATAAGAATGAGGGAACATTCAAGACTAACAGGACCATTTCCCCAAAATAAAAGTCAGTGATGATTAAAATCTTATTTACACTCTAAATATTAATTGTCCATATATTAGAAGAGGACCCATGAATGAAAGCCAAGTAAAGCAGCTAAGAGTCAAATGTTTCCAACAGCTTCAACTCCCATGCCAATGCTCTATAAGATATAACAGCTTGTTGAAGAAAAGTCTTTCTTTGCTTTTTGTGTTGAGTGCATGCATAATTAAATAGTTGAAATGAAATAAGTTGGTGAAATAAACTCAATGTAATAAAGTTTCCCAAGGCTTTATGATAGTAGATTCTTTCTGTTACTAAATCGTTTTCCAAAGTTCATTTTTCTCCAGAGGAAAATGATAATTATATATGTATAAAAGATAGAATTTAGATTATATATCATATAATATCATGTGCATGTATGAAAAGTCTTATAACTAAATGTCTTCAATAATTCAAAAATGGGCAAAGGAATTTAATAGATAAAACTTCAAAAACAAACAAATGATCACTAAGTATCCAAAAAGATGCTCAACAGGATTGCGATAAACTTTAGTGATAGAAGCCTTGTCTCTAAGGCAAAAAGCTTGTGTGAGATTATTACCCCCTTCCTCACCCCTGCCCCCACCCCACCTTTATCACAGCCCTCACACCCACCCCTCCCTTATCCTCATCACCCCCCGACCAAGTTCAATATCCTTAGTGGGGAAGCGCGAATCAAAAGCAAAATAACACAGCACGTCACATAGCTAATTATAGCAAGAAAAGATGGACAATAAACACATGTTGGCGAACGTGAAGGTGGGGAGCGATTAGAACCCACCTACGTTGGCAAGGATGTAGGATGCTGCAGCTGCCTTAGTAAACAGCCTGTAATCACTAAAAGGTTAAACATGAAGTTACCATATGACTTTCAAGGAAAAAGAAAAGAAACAACATAAAATGTCCATCCATTAATGACCAGATAAACAAAATGGGATATTAGTTGACTTTAAAAAGGAATGAAGTACATATGATGATTCTTCAACTATCATCTATAGCAACAGGACACACCACACACACACACACTGTGAGGCAAAGGACAGAGAGTAGGTTAGCCGTTGCCCAAATCCAGAGGAAAAAAGAGAAATGAGAAGAGAGTACTAATGGGTAGACAGTTTCTTTTTGAAGTGATGCAAATATCCTAGAACCGGGATGCTTGATGGCTCCACAACTTTGGGGAACATCCTGAGACCCACCTGATTATATATGGGGTGTAATTTTATGATATGTAGATTATATCTCAACTTTGGGGAACATCCTGAGACCCACCTGATTACATACGGGGTATAATTTTATGATATGTGGATTATATCTCAATGTTTCAAATCCACTGTGAGAGAAAACAGCAACCCCAATGTGTAGGAATACGAAAGCTCTACACAAGATCCCAACCACCCCATGTTTGGGGACGGAATCTAAAGTGCCAGCCACGAAGGGGAAATAGGTCTAAATAGAGCATTCTACTTCATCGGAGGCACAAATCTCTTTCATTGAGACCCACAACTTCAAAGAATCCATATTTCCTTCCTCATTGTTAGCGCCCCTTTGGCTTACCCTATCATAACACTTAAACCTTTAATTTGCTTGTTATGACTAAAGGGGTAGGAATACTATTCCCCCCGTTGTGTGTGTTGGGGGGGGTAATCCCCCTCCTCCTCTGGGTGTAGGGTGGTGGTGGGAGGGTGACACTGAGCACAAAATGCTAGGAAATTTCCAGAGCATGCTAGGAAAGTACTCTGTCACCGAGCTACTCTCTGGCCCTTGTTCATTTCTTACTAGTTTTGGGCTTGGGACAGAATGGTGCTAGGTAGCTAGGTGGTCTGAGATGCCCAATCCTGCGCAGTGCTGGGGTTATTGGAAGGAGCCACCACGCCAGCTTTCTTTAAAAGGAAAGCAATGAGGAACAGTGGGGAAAGGAAAGATTTTCTCTGCAGGTCAAACCTTTCTGACACCAAAGGCCACATGACCTGAGATAATGTACCTGTATGGTGGCATTGAGCTTAATAGTGTGTGAGGGTGACCTAAGACTAAAGAGACATGGCAGCATTCACCATATTAAATAATATTACTGTTTAACAAACATTAAAAAGGGTAGCATCAACCTGTTATCTTCCTGTGATGAGACTCCCAAGGCCTCTGGAAGGTTCTGAAGCATACCCCTAGTACCTCCCAATCTTAGTGAAACCCCACCTCCAACCTCCATCCCCCACCCCTACTGGAGATGAACAAGGCACCTCCTAACAGAGGACAGGAAAACATAGGCCAAGGAGAATGAAGACCCTGCCTCGGCTACAAAGTGGGGTATCCTGTTAAGACGACTTTTTAGTACGTTCTTCACACTTTGGATTGTCCTAAATAACTGTTTCTACTTCAGATTGCCTTCGCTCCCAGAAGCATACCGTGGTGAAATCTCAGTGCAGCTGAGCTGGATACTAAGAATGCTGTCCTAACCCAGCCTCAGGCCCTGATTTCTACAGGCACAGATGGCCAACTGTAGGCCACATGCAGAACTGTGATATCCACAGCAAGAATGTGAAAGTTCACTGTGACTCAAACAGGAAGAAGTGGGGAAGTATCTAGAGGCCATACTCAAGGAGATCTGCTAAGGGTATGGGAAATCAAATTTCCTTGATAGTTGTACATGCAAGGTTGCATTTCAGCCTTGGAACAGTATTTTATACCTGAATATTATTATCCCTGTTCTACAAATGGGGAAACTGAGGCCCAGGTGAGCTGATTAGTTTATTTGAGACCGGATAGGTAGAAAATGACTTGAACCCAGGTCTGGACAGTATCACCATCCAAGCTCTTTCCTCCAAACCCAGTACTTCCGCCCCAGAAGCATATTTAAAATGCTTACCAAAAATGACATCTTGTCTTTTGATGACATCCTTCTCCTGCCTACTGCAAAAGGAAGGGTCCACCACAAGACTCCAAGACTCTGCTTCAAACTCCTGGGCATCACTGCTGAGGTCGCTCCACAGAGAAGAATCCACAACATCTAGAAAAGCAAAGCCAGAAGCACAGTGTGCCATATGCCAATCACAAAGAGATCGTCAAGAAGCAGGCTCTCAGGTCGAACCTGCTAGAAGCACAGGAAGGGCCCAGCAAGAAGCTACGGTGCAAGCGTGGAGGCACCTGCAAACCAGGGATGAAAGGGTCCAGCACACCTGCCACGAGAGTGAAGAAGAGCAGCGTCCGACGGCAGCACTGCAGGGAGCTATGGAAAACTGGAGATGCCTTGGTTGGTTTGGGCTCACTTGGTTGGTTTGATTCAGTGACTACCCCATGCCCTGTTTACAGAGCCTTGACCTCGCTGGTCTCTTTTTGCCTGGGTTATTTTACACGGTTTACTCAAATCTGAATTTGAACGTAGGTTTACCCTTGACTTGGCAAAATGCAAAACACAGTGGGAGGCTTAAATCCTGCAGGTAAAAACTTTTCTAATAGAGCTAAACACATACACAAACACTGTTCAGGAAGACACACACACACACACACACACACACACACACACAAAGACCTTTCAGGAAAAGAACCACACACACACACACACAACGAACAAACACCGTTCAGGGAAACTAAAGCCTATTTGCTCTAAACAATGCTCCTTAGAGATCCCAACTGGTGGCTGTAAAGATGAGGCGACAACACTTTAGGAAAACAGAGGAGAAACTGAGTAAATGAAAGGAGAAACTGAGTAAACGCCGTCTACCCAGTTCTCCTCTTCCATTTGGTTTGCCCTCATTCACCAAGGCAACCTGGAAACCACAAACAATCCCCCAGGTTGGATTACATCCTATAAAATACCCTCCAAAATGCTTTATTTCCTAGAGGTAGCAGACAAAAGGTGGGGCACATGTCACCGTGGCCTGGGCAGGAGCTGTCTTAATTAAATACATATTCAGGTGGAGGATTCATTCTCTCCATTCTCTCAATGGCTGTGCCACGTTTCCCATGATCCCCACACAGTGCATCTATCTCTTAGGAATGTGTCCATTTAAAAACTGCTTCTTAACTCCTCAGTCACTCCTGACTGTGTCCCTCAAGACTAAGTTGTCATTAAAAAAACAAAAACAAAACCTTTTATTAAATTTGGTCTTTGACAATTCAAACATTCAAGTACATCCTGAGTACTGTAACCTCTCCCCTCCATCCTCCACACCCCCAACAAGTCACGTTCCTACACTCTTGAGACCCTTAGGAAAAGTAGATCCTACTTCAAGTAGATACCATATGACTTCTACAGAGCAGCAGAGAACTGAGGAGACGACTTAGTGGATAAAAGGTTTGGTGTGCAGAACCCATGCAGAAGCCAGGCAAGCAGGCTGTGGCCTCTGCAGTCTCAGGATTTAGGAGGTAGACAGGTGATCCCCCGGGCTAAGCTGGCTAGCCATACTAACCAGAATTGGTGGGCTCTGGATTTGAGGATCCCGCCTCAATAAATAAAGTGAAGAGTGATTGAAAAGGACACCCACCATCAGGGTTAGGCCTCCACATATATGCTCTCTTATCCATACATGTGTACTCACACACATGGGACCAATACACACACACACACACACACACATGTGCATACCACGCACACAAAAACATGAGAAAAAGAACAAAATAACACACTCTATCTCATTTCTTGCACAAAATATTCCTTTCAGTAAATGCTCACAGAGACGGGAGCATTCCGACCCATCTTCTCACCTTCCATCATGAAGGACTCTGTGGAGGGGGAAGAGCCCATGGACTGATACAGCTCATCAGAATGAGATCTGCTTCGCCAGCTGGTACTGTCCCCCTCCAACTCCAAGGATGTCACGGACCTCCTGAAGCTGGGAGACAGAAAGGGGGACACGAGTTAGCCCCCACAACCACCCTGCCATGAGAGCAAAGCAGGCCGCCCAGCCTCACCTCTCCAAGGCGGTTCCCGGGACGCTTCTGGACAGCGGATGCACCTGCCCTGCAGCTTCCTTCTTTCCAGCTGGCAGTCCAATGGGCATGGAGGAGGAAGGGTGCAAGGAGAGTCCCGGTTGTGGGACGTCTCTGAGTGAGGGGCCTGGAATCACAGGGGATACTTCATGTGCGAGGGCAACATTTACAAGCAAAGAAAGCCACAGGCGATCCAGTCAGGTACACCCTCCAGCAGCCACTTACAAAGTGCCGTGGCCCAGCCTTGAAACCGGTCTCTCTGACACTGCCTGGCACTCTTCACGTGTCCCTTCCTTTTCTCACCCTTCCGACACCCATGCTGCCGGCCTGCTTCCACACCTCCCCTGGGAGACTGTGGATGTCTGGGGCGACCCAAGCAAGATGATTGGAATGGGGAAGCACCAGCCTGCTTTCCCATAAACCACTGCTTGTGCTCTTCGAAGCCAGCTTTAAATAGATGCAAGGTGTTATTAGCTCTGTTGGCAAAATGTATACGGTGTGTGTAAACAAGCATATGCACCCAGAGAGAGCAGCTCAATGGAAAGGAATGATGCTGGAGAGTCCACTCTTTAGGGAACAAGACTCCCGGGCAAACGAAGCCCGAAGCCCAGCCATGCTGTTTTCTCTATACACTGAAAACAAGTGGGCATGGACACATTTATGTTTGGGAAGAACTATAAACAACCCTGAGTGGGTATTTCAGACCCTTTGGATTATAGCTATTGCATGCACACTCTGGAGTAAAAGGGAGAAATGTTTACATAGATGCCAGGATGTAACAAGGAAGTGTATACAGCTCTGCTTTGGTCCCGTGAATTCCACGGAAAGAAGAGGAGCAGAAGACACTCAAATTTCTAAACTCTGAGCACCTTTTTCATCACCCATTTAACCTCATGAAAATGAGAAGCACCTCAGAATTGATGGCAAGATATTTCTGAGGCCAAAGCAAGGGACCGAGTGACAAGAGAGCTCAAATGAAGGTGCATAGCACTACACCCCAAACATGTTACCATAACTTAGCACACTTGATTGTCCCCACCAGAGTGGTTTTCAAGATGCCAGTCACACTTTGGTAAAGCGCTGAAGTGAAAAGTGACCAGGCGCTTAAAATTCCTGCCACTTATCATGCAAAGCAACCCCAGAAAGAAGAAACTTTTTTTCAGGGGAAAGCAAGTGTTTTTCAAACTGAGGCGACATCAGTGTGACTGGCTCCTCGCATGTAACACAAGGAAGTGTCCAAGGTTCCCTGTTGTTTCAGGAGAAACTATTTAAACCTCAGTAGTATATAATTAAAATAACAAGAACAGAGTCATCAGATTTAGAAATATACAAATAAAACTTCAGCATGCTTTATAATTTCAGCATCACACTGGAGGTACTAAAAAGACCACAAATGCAACTAATCCAAGCATGGGGTCTCCATAACACTGGACCACAGGGACCAATGAGAATGGACAGATTCCAAAGCCAAAGGCTTCTTTTCCACTAAACTGTGTGAGTCACAAGGAGGTTTTTAGCATGTATTTCTACAGGTGAGCATATGCTACTATTAGGAAAACATCAAATCATGCACATTCAATGCAATGTCTCTGTCCACCCCCAAAGTCATTAAATAAATAGGCTGTATTCCAATAAACACCATTAGAATTGAGACTATCAGGTAACACTATTTTCATACAGTCCCTTTGATACACAGGCCATGCTCTACAGATGATGCATAAACTCGTAGGCTGACCTAGAAGTTTATAACCTTCTTGACTTCTTTACACAGGTAAAAATTATGCCTTGCATATGTTATGAAGAAGAAATCACTGGACAAATGAGAAAACAAACGCAGGAGGTAGTTTTACGATGGAAAAAGTATGGTATGCATTACATTTTTAAAAGTTCTGGTCATTTCCCCACACCACTTACTTCCAAGGATGGTTTGTGGCTTGTTCTTGTTGTATTTCTCTTGGAGTTTCTAGTAAAAAAAAATTATTAGAAACACATAAAATAAGATCAAAGCACCCCTGGGCTACAAGAATGTACACATGGTTACACAGCATAGGTTTCTTATCTACTCCATAGTCATTATCTTATTTATTTCAAGGAAGAATTCAAAGCAGAAAACAGTAAATGCAACAAAAGTAGAGTGTGGTGACAAGGAAATGTGCCAGGAAGAAGGAGGGATGAGCCTTATGCATACTCAGTGCTTAGAAGGCTCTAGACAACCAACATCTAAGGTTCATGCAGCCAGGCGGTGGAGAAAGAGACCCTTCTACCCACACTGCCTTGCTTCTCTTGTGTCTTTCTACCTCGCCATACTCCTCTTGCCGGGGATGACCACCCCAAACTCTAGAGTATCACCTTCTACAACAACCCTTAAGTGTATCAGTTAACACAGAACTCTGTGACAACCACCCCACCCCCTCCATACTGCAGGACGGTCCTGCTCAAACTCACACTCAACGGTGGAGTGGCGATAAAGGACTGGAATTGTAACTGTCATCACCTTTATAACCTGTCCCCAATATGCATCCTAGCTCCATGCCTCCAGGTAGGCTGTCAGCCACACTGGTGCTCCCTGGGAATGTGCTAGAAATACACATCCCCAAGGACCCACTCAGATTTACAGAATCTGAAAACCTGGGAGGGGACCTAGAAGTTGAGGTTTTTACAGCCTTTAGGGTGATTCTGATGATGGCTGCTTGAGAATATGGCTCTAGACAGAAAGCCTAGCCTGCCCACCTCAACACAAGCAGATTGTCTCTCTACTGGTAAACATAAACAGTTAATCAATAATCACACACTCTAAGTATGTGTTACCACCATATAGTAAGTCTAATAGCCCTAAGAGTTTGGTGTCCAGCAGCAGACGACATAGGCAAGCAAGCTAGGCAACAGTGCACACGTACTCTGCAGGGACTGGGAAGTTACCTTGGTACACGGGGGCACAGCATCTTTGCAGCCCTTGTGTGTGTTCGCTTTACAGTCTGAAACAGAAGACACAAACATTTCCATCTGACTTAAATGCATCTGAGGATAAGTCACATCACACTTTTATTAGTTATTATAAAAACGACACAAAGAAGTATACATATTTAAGAAGTCAAATATTTAAATGATGCATAGCTCCACACAAGCATAAGCACATGTGGGAACTTTGAGTCCCTTGAAGCTAATTTGTCATCATCTGTAATGACCTTATAAATTAGAAAGCATACAGCTGTGTACCGAAACCCCTGGGTCTGCCTGATGGCTCGCTTCCTATTGTATGCACTATGTCCTCAGGGACTCCTGAAGCTTTACTCATAGCCTTCAACTCTAGCATCAGGCAGACTGTCTAGGGGGACGGGAAGAAATAAGCTCACAATAATGCTGACAGAGAAAAACAATGCATGTCAGCTTCAACTGGAAGAAATTTCTATATAGACGGCTTAGAAGTCAAAGGTACACAATGCTCTTGCTAAGGACTGGAATTCAGTTCCCAGAACCTACAGCCAGTGGTTCACAATTACCTGGAACTCCAGCCCTACTCTTCTGGCCTCTGCAGACAGCTGCACTCACAAGTACACAGATCCTCACAACCCTCACACACACACAGACACACAGACACACACACACACACATAATTTAATACAAAAATACATCTTTAAAAGGCAAAGAGATTGGAAGCAGGCAGGTCAGATGAAGACGGTTTGCCACTAGCTCATGCGGCCTCATGTCCCTAGAGGGAAGACAAGCTTTCTGCCCACAGGGACAGAGACCAGGGTGTCTTCATGTACACTGGTGTCTGTGGGGGCTGTAGTCCAGATGCTGTCATGTTCCTTTCCCATCCTACTTGCCACTCCCTGCCACCTTCACATCACCCATCCCTACACTGCCTCTCTCAGGAGGAGCCCGTGTTCTGTACCTGAAATGTAACTGAAAACTCTTGGGAGTTGATCCATAAAAGCCCATTTCAGCCCACCAAGGCCACACTGCAGAAGACCCGGCAGCCCACTGTGAGCCAGGCAGGAGACGGAGCCTCAAACTGTCCCTCAGTGGTCCAAAGAGGCAGTGAGCAGCGCAAGGCAACTCCATATACTGGCTCTCCAGACAAAATCCATTTTCTTTCCTCTTATTCCCAACCAAGCAGAAGGAAAAGGAAAAGCAGAAGGTTCTGAGACCCCAGTGAACAAAGCAGGGGTTGAGGGTGGAGAGTTACAGGAAGAGCCACTGGGCTCTGGAGATAGAGATGGAAAACGTAGATTTTTGAGATGTGCTTCTGATAGGACAGGCAAAGATGTGTCTATGAAATCAAAGCCGAGGGCATGGAGGGAGATCAGGACTGTGGGTTAACAGCATGAGAGGGGGCGTGGCTTTGTGAGACAGAACCTGCCAGGCAGGTGAGCAGCAGGAGCAGATTTCCAACCGATCAGACACAGATTCATGTGACCATGATATCAAACTATGTGCTATGTGAACTCAAACTTCAAAGACCCCAGGATGTAAAGAAGAAGGTTGTGATTATAAAATAGACAAAGGCGGATCTCAGAGATGACACTTGTCTAAGAAAGGAGCTAGAAAAGATGAAACCAGAGCCGTCATAGCCTGAGGTACAACAGAAGAGAATGTCCTGGAGCTAAACGAGCAAGCTCAAGGGTGAAATGAAAAGTCTCACTATTTCCTAATAAAAATAATAGACACAGTCTGACAATATTCATGAGATGAAAAAGTTAAAAGTACTTTGGTGTATAGGTAGAGAGAAGTGGGGCTTCTAACAAGGGATTCAGGTCACACAGGCATCAGATTTTCCCGAGGCAGCAGTTAATACTCAACTATACTGGACCTTGTAGACAGAAGCTTGAACTTTGGACTAAAGTTTTATTTAGCCACGTAAGCAAAGTGCATAGGTTTCATTAAACTACCCTATCCCATCCTGAGCCTGAGAGGAGAATCAGAAATAAAGACTGAAGAATGGATTGACAAAAGGTTTTCTTTTTCATTTTTGAAGACTTATTTTTATTTTTAATAGTATCTATGTGCCTACATGAGGGAATGCTCAATTGAGTGAAGATGCTCACGGAGGCCGGGACATCAGATCCCCCTGGAGCTGGTTACAGGGGGTTAAAAGCTGCCCAGTGTGGGGTCTCGAAACCAAACTCAGGTCCTTTGCAATCCAGCCTAAAAGTAAGCAGTGACCCCGGCTAAAAAAAAGAAAGCTGGGCTTGGTAGTAGACATTTGTATTCTCAGTACTTGGGGGAGGAAGGCAGGAGAATGGGGAGTTCAAACTCACCTTGGCTACATAGTAAGTTCGAGGACAGCCTGGGCTACAAGAGACCATAACTCAACAAAACAAAAGAAGGAAGGAAGAAAGGACAGAAAAAAGGAAGAACAGGAAGGAGAGAAGAAGGGAGGAGGGGGTTTCAAAGCTATTGTAAGTATACACACAGAATTGAATGAAAACGTTGAATTGCTCTTGAAGCACCGAAGTCATTCCTAAAATGGTCAGCCTACAATATGAAAGAGAATGTAATAATACAACAATCGGGTATACTAAGAGAGGGGGAAAGAGGCTCACATAAGGAAGATAAAACTGTATTAAGTTATGAGCCTTACGTAGCCATAACACTATCATTAGTAGATATTAAAAGCCCTTATCGTGCCAAATTGCAGGAGACAATAAAAGCAAGCAACACATGGTCTAAAGCCCCAAGCCAGACAGCAAGAAAAACAGCCAGGAACTGTCAAAGATAGTTGGCAGCAGTAAAATTAAATGTAAATAAGAAAACCCCTTTCTTATAAAAGCACAATCTTCAGTTGCATTACAGATTCTCTCTAGCTAAATTAAAGACATACATGCCAAAATGAAAACCCCAGAAACAGTTAAGGGACACACAAAGAAAGGAAAAGTAAGAGGAGCATTAAATTGAGAGACGCAGAACTCAATACAAAAGGCAAGAAAGAACATCAAAGTGCAACAATATTAATTAAAGTTCATCTGCAAAGAATTCATGCTTGAAGGTCTGTGCACCAGATAATGTTGTATCCAAACACAAGCAACTGAGCTCAGGCACACATGAGAATGTTACAGAATTGCAATGTTTATGAACTGTTAGCATCTCGGAATCTAACAGAGAAAATGACACTAAGATTTTGAGTAGCTCTACAATGTACTGTTCCACATCATATCTGTCTGTAAGATTAGAGCTATTAACCAAACACATAGAAGATGATTATCTACCCAACACAGAAGAGACTGACATAGTCTGTCCACTACTCAATGTCAAAATGTAAGGTTAATCCAAGTTTAAATGACCAATGCTCCCCCTTCCAGTGAAAACCTTGGAAATCCCCAAACTAACCCTAAAAACCACTGTAGTATAGAGAGACACAGCGAGTATACACTTCAGCTTGTATACAGACTGTAGAATTCAATCTAAGGGATTAATCAGCAATGTAGACAAAAGTGTGTGAAAAGACATGTTTGTCTATGTTATAAAATATAGGAAACCTAAGTATATGATAAAAAAAAAGGCTAAAACTCTTGATAGACTCATCAAGCGAAATTCCAGCATTAAAAACTGATGCAACCTCGTTAGGGTTAGAAGCCACTGTAAATGAATGCGAAGAGAGGGAGAAACAGACTTCCCTGGGGAAGAGTCCTCAAAGGGGCTATCCAGTGCCAAGTGCTCAGCACTCAAAACAAGAGCCACACCAAATGGACTGGGGTTGTAGCCGTATATTTATATGTGTGTAAAAATAGTAATTAAAGAAAAGAAAACAATAGAGATAATACGCAAGAGTGGAGGAGGGTGGGAGGTTGAGGGAGGGTAAAAGTGAGAGGGGGTAGCAGGATATGACAGTAGGTAATTGAAAATGATGCAGTATATTATATACATGTATGAAATACCATAATAAAACTCATTAGCTTATACAATTTAAATGCTCACAAACTGATGATATGTTGATAGCAAAGTTTTTGCATATGGAAAATTTTTAGACAATTTAAGTTTCTATTGAAGCTATATATCTTCTGTAAGTCTTTATATACTTATTTTTTTTTGAGCAATGACAGATTTGATAACTGAGCATGTCTGAAGTACTTTCAGCAATTTGGGTCTTGCTTTATGCGTCGGTTTTCCTTAGCAGTTATTAATTAAGCATAAGTGTTAAGGGTCAGCTTTGTGATTGCACCTGGGGGGTTATGAAAAATTACTTTGCCCTGCCTCCCTTTCTCCTTCCAGAATTTATGGTGACAGAGACAGCCGAGGAAAATGACATGGAGAATATGTCACAGCATAGATGGTGGTAAATTATAGGGCTTGGGATTTAATGATGAGGGAAATGACAAGCTAGACACAAGGTGATCATGTCTGAGGGGTGTTACCCAACAATCTACAGGGGCCACTGAAGGAAGAGGCTCAAAGACAAAAGGCGCTAGGACAAGAAGATGCTGGCTTGTAGAAAAAACAGTAAAGATGGCAGTGTGGCCAGAACAAAGGGAGAAAGGGGAGAGAAAGGAAATGGGCCAGGTCTTGTAGAGCTTTGCAGCTATTGTAATATATTAGGGATCCCCTCTCCCTGGCAGATATCTTAAGAATAGCCTTAGCTTGTGTCCTGGTTAGTTCTTTGTCAATTTGACTCAACTTAAAGTCATTTGGGAAGAGGGAACTTCAATTGAGAAATTGTTTCCATCAGATTGGCTTATAGGCATTTTTAAAATTAATGTGGTAGCACCCAGCCCACTTGTGGGCATTGCTACCCCTGGATAGGTGGTCCTGGGTTATAGAAAAAGCAAGCAGAGTGAGGCATAGAGAACAAGCCAGTATGCAGTATCCTTCCATGGTCCCTGCTTCAGTTCCTGCCCTAATATGAGCTCCTGTCCTGGCTTTCCTTGATGATGCACTGTGATCAGGATGCATGAGGTAGGTAACCCTTTCTTGTTCTAGCTACTTTTGGTCAAGGTGTACTGAGGGCCAAGGTGGTCCAGGACCTTCTCTGCAGCTCTGATGCATAGAAAAGGAACTCAGTTCCTTGCCTAAACCCAGATATGCTTGGCAAGGCCAGTAATGACTTGGGCCAAGGCCTTGGAGGAGCTACAGTTTTCAGGATCCTGAGAACTCGATTCCCCTACCCCCTTGAAGGGCTGTGGTTAATTTCCAAGGCTTTGTGCACTCGTCTCTGACACACTTGATATATCCTTTGTTCCCTTTGAGCAACATCACTTGATCAGCTTCCTGATGATTTCTTTCCATTGTATGATAGTTTTTTGCTGAATATGTCCCATTTTCCCCTGCAAACTATATGTAAGATGCCATACTTCTTAATAAACGTGTTTGGCATATCACAGCTTATATAAGACCTCTTGATTCCAAACTTCTCCTATCTTCTTTGTTTTCTGATCCCCTGCTTCTTCCTGTCAATGAGCTGCTGGTCCAGATCAACGGTGTTTATCACAGCAACAGGAAACAAACCAACAGAGGTGGCAAAAGTGTAAGGAACCTAAAGGAATGGTGGCTTCCAAGCGGTGAGAGCAGCAGTAGGTTGACAAGTGGATGGGCTTGAAATACACACTGAAAACAGAGCCAGCGGAGTTGCTAAAGGACTGGCTGTCACATATAAGAAATGGGAGTCATGGACATAGCCTCTAAAATCTTGTCATGAGTATCCGTCTGGAATGATGGGAGGATCGGCTTGCCAGTAAGCACTAAGCTGGGAGCAAGGGCTCAGTTTTAGGCATGCAACATTCAAAAGCAGTGAGACATCCAGCAGACATCGAGGTTGACCAGCCTGGATGTAAGAAAGTCATCAACCACCGACAAAAAGTACTAAACAACCAGTATTGACCACGGCAAGGCAAACAGCTCAGTGATCCGCGAGGCCCTCGAGAGAGAAGGTTGTGTAAAGGTGCTGAGCAGAGGCTTTACCCTTCGGGAGCTTGCAGGATGGAGAGAAAACTCATCACATGCTGGATTCAAGGACTTACTGGCACACTGGAGTGACTCTTTCCCCAGGAGTGTTTTCTCACAACCCGAACACTGCAGAACCCCGGAGAAGGTTCCTGGGACAAACTGGTGCCGATTCGGTTTTTCTTTGTCTTTGGCTTCCTTGTTTTTCATCTTCAGAAGCAGAAGTTGCAGTAGAAAAAGTGGGAGGGAATGGACAAAGGAGACAGCTGTCAGTGGGCATGCTTACAGAACTCAGGCATCAACACAGACTGACCCCTGCAGGAGCAGCCGTAATATTCCGAACGACCTGACAGGAATCCGTAAGAAAGGTGCACACTCAGGCAAAGGCAGGTGACCTAAAGGGGACGCAAGTGGACACTGTCCTGACTGCTGAGGACTGAAGCCACCTACACTCTACAGCAGGTAGGCTCACAGCCTGGACTACCTTGGATTTGTTCCGAGGGCTGGTCATCCTGTTCATGAGGAAGCTGAACGTCCGGCTCACTTTGTACTTTTCGGATTCAGATTTTGCAGGAATGATGTATTCATCCCACTCTTCTTCCTGAATTCTACAAAGAAAGGACTCTGTGACCAGGCGTTAGACGCCAAAGGGCATCATAAAACACGATTGTACATGCGTCTGTATGGATATGGCTAGACTTTGTTTTGGATTTAAATGGTTGCAAAGAGAAACAATAGCAACTTTGTAATTAAAAGTACATATTACAAAGGGATGAACAGGGGACTAGATTTGATAAAGCAACTGGCTAGCAATGCTAACAACAGCAGACTCCAACAGAAGAAGTGGTCGCCATGTGCTTGCTTCAACTTTTCTATATTCCTGAAAATTATACTGAAATATTTAGGAAATATGCTCGGATAATCTTACCCTGAAAAAACTCATCCACCTGCTTAATATGACAACAGAAAGTTCCTGAGACACAGAGAAGCCAAATAACTGGCAGTATGGAAGTAGATTTTATTTTCTTGGGTGGTATTTAGTAGACAGGCGTTTCCCTGGTGGGTACCAATTGAGAAACAGATTATGCATCTGTAGGTTCAGCCTCTCCCATTCAGCCAGGTTTGCACCTTGAGTCTACGCTGTAGAGGAGCCCAGGCTACACAGGCTGCAAACCAGAAGTAACTTCACCATAGCCATTTTCCATTCCCCTAGTCCATACAGCCATTCCTAGAAAGACAGACTGAACTATCCCAAATAAAAGAAACTTAATTTCTGGTTTCTTGACTCTATTTCTATTCTCCATATGCCAGAAGGAGAATTATTAGTCTTTGTTAAAAAATCTGTAAGTTGACTTCCCCATACCATGTTCTTCAGAATGCTGTAAAACTATGGCATTCAACCCTTAGGCTCAGAGTAGAGGAGACTTAAATCTAAGTGTTAACAAACAAAGATGGACTATAAGGCGCTAGAACCACCACCCAGCCTGGTAGAAGAGTGGATAGCACACACATGAACCACTGTTGGGTCATGAGAATGGGGGAGGGGTGCTGCCTCTCTGCACATGCAGGAGATTGGGTTGTTCTGTGTTTTAACCAAAATTGACTGTGCTGTATTCCTGCTGCTTTGGGCAAGAACTAACTCAGTTTAAATCACTTCTAAATTTACAAAACTCAGAAGAAGTTCTTTTCAATATCCCCAAACAAAAATGTTCTATTTCTGATATCAGGTTGATGACCAATGGGATTTCCCACTATAAAGTCTTACAAACCCTATTCTTCAGAAACCTCTGTGACACCTTTTTTAATAGGCAAACACATATTTCAAGTGTATTAAGAATATGAATCTTCAAATCTTAACCTTAATCAATTTTATCAATAACCTATTATTTTCAGTGAACTAGGCTTCAAATTATTAAAGTAAGTTCCCACTCTGCAAATTGAGGATCAATGTAGTAGGACTTCCTTTAACACTTAGATGCTTTAAGGCTAATTAATTTAATTAGATGTAATTAATTTAAAATGGATAGTAGTTGGTATAATGATGATATCTGTACTATATAATCATTAGTGAAGTGAGAAAATGGCTTATCTGTTGCAACAAGCCTACAAGGTCTGGGTTAAGTCCTCCTTTACCTTAGATATATTCTTTTTTCAGAAACTGACTGGTCTAAGTAAGAGAATCCCAGAGAAGGAAGTTCCTTGAGTAGTTACCTACACAGTTACTAAGGCAAAGCACCAGGTGCGGCTGTGGAGCTTCTTAGCAGATCCAACAAGACACCAGGAATCGAGTTAGGGAGAAGACAGATCTACCCTGCTGTGCCCGACTGTGCCCTCTAAATACATGAGTGGGAGGGGTAAGACTGAGAGGGAAAACAGAGTGACAAGGGGTAAGAAAGGCACCTCCTCCACACACGCCATGCAGGGGACACTACCGTATGAGCTGTGACCTGACCAAGTGCTATGCTGGCTCTTCTCATCTTACAACCTCCTATTAAAAAATATATTTTACTTTAAAAAAATGTCTTAATAATCAACCTACTATTACTACAACTGTTGGAAAGAAAGGATCCTGAAAACAGGGAATCGACAACCTAGATGATTGTCAAATTACAGTGTTTGGAACAGACTCCTTAAATATAAACTGCTTAGAACAGCAGGAGGCACACACGATCACCCAGTAATTGTCAGTTACTACTGCCTCGGCTGCCACCATTGTCATCACCATCTTTGTTAATGCCATCCTCGTCATCACCCCAACCTTCAATGGAATTTCTTAGTTTTCCTGTGTTCGTGTATCTGGAACTTTCTATTCTTGTCTAAAACAATATAAATGAACCAAAGCTGCCTTTTTCTTACCTCCACTTTCATCGGGAGATTTAAAGCAAAACACTCATCTTCACCTAGATGTTGGAAAATTTCAGAGTGATAGGATTCACGCCACCAAAGTTAAAACTACTGAACTGTTTCCCAGAGAGTCCTTAAAGCCAACCTTGTCTGCCATTTCTGTCACTTGTTCTGCAACAAGTCCAGGGCTAATGACACCAGCTAGGTGTTCAAGGCCAGAACTCAGCCCTCCCTCCCACTTGCAGCCTGGTCTCTTCCCAGGCTTGGCTATGGCACCAGTTTTACATCCTAGGAGAGACAGCAGCTTGGGCTTCTAGCTACATATTAAGCAGAAGCCTGGTGGTGCTGAAGGCTGCACTTGCATCAGGCCTAACAGTGCTAGGCAAAGATCCACAGATGGCAGGGCAGGCATGTTTCTGGGCTTTCCACGACAACCACCGGAGCAACTAGAGCTACAGAGAGACTTCTAGAGGTAGAGCAGAGGTAGAGAAATCCCGCAACATGTGAAACTTGCAGTCCTCACAGCCCCTTGAGATGTTCAGACCTGAAAAGAAACTAAAACAGAACCCCCTGTCCCCAGCCCTGCAGCCTGTACCCCTGAGGATGGAAAACAGACGTCACGTCCGGCTGGCTATACTGACTCCAGAGAGGGAACAACAGGTCTTAGGTAGCTTATTACACAGAAACCTCTCACCAACTACAGGACACAGAGAAAAAGTGGTGTACAGACATTTGCAAAGACAGATCAGCGGACCCTGAAGAAATGGGAACCCTCAAACGTACCTTTTTTCTCCTGGTGGCTCCGGAAAACTATACGATCTCTGTTCTGTAAGGCACACACACAAATTAACTAATTAATTAATCAATTAATTAATAAGGAAGCAAAGACAGACAGCAGTCACTTGTCAGTCTGAGATGCACATGTTCACCAAACTCGTCATTTTATGCATTATCAGTTAGAGAACCTGCGAGAACTGACCTTCTGCATGTGAGGTTTTAATGCTTTCCCTGGTTTGGAGGAGAAGAGGTCAATTTGGTAACTTCAGGGAGTGTGTTAGCGCCAGCAAAGGGAAGCCCACGGTTTGCAAACAGTATGGAAAACTGGCTAATTTAGGGTACCTCTCACTTGGACGCCACCCTTTATTAGTAACACCAACCCCCAACCCAGGGGATCGATAAGCTGCTGCTTTTCAGCAAAACTCCGTGGACGCCTTGAAGGCCAGCACAGGGAAGGGTCTTTCTTCACTACAAGGCCACATCCTCAAGCAGCCCAATCAGAGATAGACTCTGTGGCTGACAGGGAAGAAGAACCACCTTCCCCATTGGCCTGCTGGGGCAGAAGGGCAGGTTTCTGCAAACATGGTGCCATCTTATTTACAGACTCAGAAGACTCACTATGGAGACGAAGGGGGCCGCAGAGTTAGACCTGGAGAGAGGGTGGGAGGGAGGGGACACCGAGGAGCACACCACCCACAGAGAAGGGCAATCCTTCACCAGTACCATGCAGAGTGGGGGAAGAGGTGGGAATAGGAATGCAGGAGGATGAGCCAGTTATGTATACCGTGTAAATAAACACCCCCTGGGTTCTTACATGAACAGAAAAATCTACTTTGAGAAAAAGCAAAGGCTTTTTATAGTCATTACAAAATGCTTTTCAAATTAAGTCATTGTTCTTATAAATAAATAGGGTGACGTTCCAAGAAAGTAAGAGAGCCAAGTCTATCAACTTACAAAGCCCATTATAAAGAAACTGGTCACAATCTAATTGGATTCCGTCCATCAGTTTATAGCAACTTTTAAAGTATGATGTCACTCTACACTTTTCTTTTTTTTCTTTCTTTTTTGAGGCAGGGTTTCTCTGTAGCTTTGGAGCCTGTCCTGAAACTTACTCTGTAGACCAGGCTGGCCTTGAACTCACAGAGATCTGCCTGCTTCTACCTTTAGAGTGCTCAGATCTCTGTATTTGGACTTCACAGTGAGGTTGCAGTTATCATTATGATATTGACAACAGTCTTTTTATAGAAATCCACCAAGTACCAAAGGAAACTATAAAGCTGGGTTTTATTTTAGGTATATAAAAATTAAATACTGAGGTTAATGCCATTAAACACTCGACTCAAAAACAAAAAGAAGGCATGAGAAATAATAAGAAGTAACTTCAGAACTGTTAAGGAAGAATATGCCAAATAATAACTAGAAAAGAAGGGCTGGAGAGGTGGCTCTGTACTTAAGACACTTGCTGCAGAGGACGTGAATCTAGTTCTCAGCATGCACGGGGTAGCTCACTACTGTCCCGGGTACCTGTGCACATGGGCACGCACACACACGTGCACACACACACACACATATACAGACATACACCTATACATACAACATAAATTAAATATAAATAAAATATTTTAAAAATAATTAAGAAGGAGAGATGGCTCAGTGGTTAAGAGCACTGGCTACTCTGTCAGAGGGCCTGGGTTCAATTCCCAATACCCACAGGGTGGTTCACAACTATCTCTAATTCTACTTCGGGGGGGATCTGATACCCTTCTGGCCTCCCTGGGTCCCAGACATGCACATGGTGCATATACTTTCATGCAACCCAAACCCTACATGCACAAATAAATAAATTAAAAAGTTTTTAAAAGAATGAAAAATAGTACAAATGCATCCTAAGTTTGGGTATCTGTATTATGTCTCCTACGAGGAAGCATCCCCCTGGGGCAAATGGAGATTTGCTCTCTGTTCAAATCGAGAAAAATTTAGTACTATGAAAAATTCATCAAGAGAGAAGTAACAGCAAAGCTAATACCAACTTACTTTTGATTCATTCTAGCACACTAAACAATAGACATTTGAATATTTCCTTGAACTAGACAAGCTTTTACACCTGTGTTTTGGTTACATGAACACAGTCAAAATTATTTCTTCTCCATTAGACAGTAAATTATCAGTTGTGTCCTATGGGTGTGACTGACCCATAAACGGTTGATACCAATTGATATGGAGATGCTGGCAACTGTTCAGTTTCTGTCTACTGGAATCCTCAATTCTCATTCTCTCTCTCTCTCTCTCTCTCTCTCTCTCTCTCTCTCTCTCTCTGTGTGTGTGTGTGTGTGTGTGTGTGTTGTGTTGCATCAAGCTAAATAACCTGGTTCGAATTCTTACCTTCTGAATGCTTTCAAACGTCATTCAAATAGCCCTGTTTTTAGACACGTTGCTTAGAGATAATATTTATAGACTAAAAGAGCAAAAATAGGAATTGATGTCGTCTTTTTATTCCTTCTAATTCAAATGCAGACATTTAAGCTTTTGTTTAAAATTTATAAATCAAGGTACTTTTTCCTTAGCAGTCAATTTCCTTTCCGTCATCAGGTCACTGATTTCAAACCTTCCAGGCCACAGAAACCACAGTTCTAATGGTGAGGCACCCATACCTAGCTCATGGAACAGAAGATTCAAGTATGCTCTCCAAATAGCGATAGTGTGAAACTAAGTCACCAGCTAGGACTATTAATGAAAAGGTGTCGAGGTACCATTAAAGGGACCTGAACCCAAGGTTGACAAGTCACTTGGAGAGCCCAGAGAGACCCACATCTTCCTTCTCCACTAATGATGGAGAAAGGGGACACACACGAGGCAGCACTGCCTGTGCGGCTCCCGGGCCTCGTCTATCTCACTCATGCAGTGGATCTTGCTGGGATACTTAGCACGCGTCGGCACTTTGGAACAGCATCGCCAAGCTCGCAGGCTACATGATTAGAATTCTTCCACGTGATGTCAAAAACACAAAATGGTAATAAAACCAGAACAAAGTAAGAAAAAGAAGAAAGGGAAAGAGGAGGAACCTTACACATTGTGTGCTGAGGGAGCGGAGAGCCCTGAGACCTGCAGCTTGCTTTTGGATGACTCAAGGAGAAAACCAGGCATTGTCTGATGTATTGAAGTTTATTTTTTATTAAACTATTAGGTATGTCACACAGACACGAATACTCCCACATCAGCCTTTAAATTTGACTATTACACATAATCTGTCCACAGGAAGTGTGAACTAATTACATATCAAAGCGAAGTTTAAATTGAGGGCAGTGGAGGAGAGCAGCTCCCCAGAGAGCTCTACACTGCCCATGAGTTTTCTATTTGGGGGGCAGAATTCACTTTTGAAAATTCAACACACTCCTCTAATGTGCCTCGTTTCTTGCAGATATGCTATATTTTAATAAAAGTTTATCATATAAAAGTTATGTTTCTGCTTCCTTACATGGCTGCTCTTTCTTCAAATGCTGAGATGTAGCTATTGGTACCCTGAGCATGCGATTATTTCAGCTCTCCCAAGCCCTGGGCTAAACCAGGAAGGGGACACCTCCAATCTGCCCTGCTGCTCTGCCTCTGAGTTGCTGCTTCTTAGCACCATCCATACAGGACAAAAGTAATTCTCAGAATCCACTGAAGTAAAATCCTCTAAGGCCCTCACAGAATATACCTGAAGTCCATTCTTGCTTGCACCATCCCGGAGAGCAACGTTCTATTAAACTAAAACAATGAAGTGGGAACGTATGTATAATTTTATCAAAATGAAATCTACAAGAGCTGACAAGGAAAGGATTCCACTTGGTTTAGAGAAATCGGTTGTAGAGGCAGGACTGGAGCTGGCCTGCAGTCCCTGTATGTTTTATACACACAGACTAGCCGGACGCCTGCTCTGGAAATTGAATGGTGCGTAGTCAGATGCAGACAGCGCTTACCTTCTGTGGAACTGCACACTGTGAAATCACGCACTAGCCGGGATTTCCCGACAGAGACTTTGGGTGATGAGCAGGAGTATGAACGTGAGCGAATCCCAGAAAGCAGGGACTCCTAAGAGAGAGCAGTGTTACGTAATCACCATCACGAAACAAAGCCCCAACCCGTGCACTTCATCCAGGCAGCTATTTCTTTGTCCTGGGAATCAAACCCAGGGCCTTGTGCATGCTGGGAAGGTACTCTATCACTGAGCTACATTCTCAGTCCATGTTCTACAGCACCTTGTGAGACATGGTCTTACTTAGTTGCCCAGGCTGGCACTGATCTTGGGTTAGTTTTGGTCTCCCATGTAGCTGGGATAAGAGATCTGCACCCGCCATCTCTTTTCTTACATGACCTTTTTAATTATTTGTTCTGTTTGCCTCTCAAAACTTTTCCAGTGTTCTCCTTTTCATCTAAGCCCTGATAAACTTAAGTTTTGTGAAAGAGTTCTCATCCACATAAAAGAATACCTTTGGACCATTTCAACAACTTGGTTAAAAATAAGAAAATTAAATCACACGACTTTTTTTCTGAATGTTCAGCCATGGCATTAATTTGTTTTTACACAGGTTATTATTTTTTGTTAGTTTACACTTCAGCATTTAAAATTATATACTAACCGAGATCTCTTTCCTTAAGCAATCTGAAAGGTATAGAAATATCTATGTCTAATTATAAGTGGTTTCAAGCTTTCAAATGGCTGTTTAAATTTACAGGGTTAGCGGTAGCCTCTAGGGAAACTCCATGTGACCCTGTTCCTCTGGGCCCATTGTTTAATAAACTTTCTATCTGTATTTCCCAGAATGAAGCTATTAATGACTTTAATATCATTGCTTTTAAATGACCCACCATTTTGTTCCCGTTTCCCAATTTCTATTACTATATTTGCAACATACATAAAAATGAAAGCTGGCAATATAATTAAAACACAGTTTTCTTACATGTTCCAGAAATTTTAGACGAATATGCAATAGACATTCACTAAAGTCATTTATGGTATCTAACTCCTATCCCACAGAGGCCTTAGCATTGATCTGGCCCATGTATTTTGAGGTGTCATCTACAGTGACAGTCAAGAGAAAGTGATGCAGAATTCTTAGCTAAAACTAAGCCATCACAAACTGCCCACATGAGAGTCGGTCTTGCCTAGTCTTCCTAAATAAAAACGCCTGGTTCCTTGGCAGCCACTGTTAAAGAGCTCAGGGCAGGGCTGATCACAGAAGCCTCCCCTGGCTTCAAGGGGCCTTGGCTTCGGCCTTGCCTTATCTAGAAGCACCCACTGGGCCCAGAGGCTGAGTCCCTGAATGTTGAGCTGTACTCTAGCCCGAGCAGGGAACTGGCCACAAGAAACCCACCAGAAGCCATCCTCTCTCTTAAATCGTGCACGGTAACCACTGTTCATGATGGTGGAACTTTGGAAACTGTCCAAAATCTTTTGGCAACACTATGCTGGGTAATTACAGAGGCAAGAGAAGCTGTGCTTCACAGCAAAAATCTTCTTTCAAATCAATGTGAAACTGTTTCCAAAGAGCTGTATTTCATTCCAAGGAATGATAAGGGCTTCACATTCCATTCAAAACTAGCTAGTATTAGCATTCACAACCATATCCATCTTTTTCTTGACTAGTAGTCATCCACACTTCTATTCTTATTATCCAGAATTATCACATGATGTTCAGGTTCAAAAGATAAGCATAGATTTCCAGGTTGCACAGGGAAACGGATTCAGTATGGAGGTTAGAAGACCTTAATTTGAGTAATGGCATGTGACCAACCTGGAGCCACCTAGTCAAAACTGCAATACTTTCAAAACATAAAATAAAAGTGCTACTTACATTTTATATGGGCTAAGAAAAACCTCTATATTTTTCACATACATAAAACCATTTTTGTACATTATAGGGTACAGTGCAAAGGTAAGGTCTTATCTTACTAACCACATGCTCTGGATAGAACCTTGGCATTGCACACATTGTTTTACAGTAGTGAATAAATATAATTTAAGAGGAAAATGACTGGACTATAACAGAATTCAAATAGAAAAAATAAGTATGTTCAAACAGAAGAGTTTGCTTTGAGAAACTAAATTAAAGTATTTATTTGTTTTTAATATATGTATTTATTTATTTTATATCCCAGCCACAGTTTCCCCTCCCTCCTCTCCTCCCAGTCCCTCTCTCCTTACCCACCCCATCTGTTCCCACAGCCCCCAGTCCACTCCTCCTCTGTTTCTGTTTAGGAAAGGGCAGGTCTCCCTTGAGTACCAACAAAACATGGCGTATCAAGTTGCAGTAAGACTAAGCACCTCCCCATGTACTAAGGCTGGACAAGGCAAGCCAGTATGAGAAGTAGGGTCCCAAAAGCCTATAAAAGAGTTGGAGACAGCCCCTGCTCCCTCTGTGAGGAGTCCCACAAGAAGATCAAGCTACACAATTCTAACATACATGCAGAGTGCCTAGGTCAGCCTCATGCAGGATCCCTGGCTGTCATTCAGTTTCTGTGAGTCCATGAAACTCATGAAATTATCAAGAAAAGTTAAATTTCAAAATGTTTCAAAAAGTGAGTAACATTGGAGATTGGCTCGTGAAGCCAGGAACAGCCAGTAAATGTCACCTCTGACTTATTGATATCATCTACCTCCTTGCCTGGACCAGACTAAAGATTATGTGCATAAACAAACTTGATCACTTGAACCCAGTATCGCCAGTTTGCCTCACTCTGTGGCAGAAAGGAGAGCAGAAATATTAACTGAAATAGTAACATTTCCCAAGTATGTAAAAATGGGATGAGTCAATAACACCAACCAACTGCTTAAAGAGTTGTAAAAATTAAAATGGAGTCATGATTAAAAAACAGAGGTCACCGAAATCCCTCCCAACACATACACAAGCGTTTCTTCTGTGGGAAGAAGACAGAACCTGTCCTGTAGGTGGAGGTGGGGGCATTGAGAACACATTCTGTGCATTTACAATAAGTCGAGCTAAGACCGAGGAGAATACCTTTGAATGCAGAGTACTGGAAAGGGAAAGCGATTCGGTCCTGGCGATATTACAATCTGCTTCAGCGCTGGTCTCAAAAGAATCCAGTTCATCTCCACTAGGAAGCCCCGTTCTTGAGGAACTCTGAGAGCCCACAGCATGGCAGATGGGGGGCCGAGAATGCCCTTCCCCCTCACTGTCAGCAACCAGGGCATCTAGGCTGGAACTAGAGCATGAAACAGATCATTCAGTGAGCAGTCAGACAGATGCTGGGTTTTGATTTTCTGTGTTCAGATCTTATCAATGGTGTGAGATGCAATGAGTACCCACGTAATTTCTCACTGATACTGCTTTTTATAACTTTTCCCCTCCAAATCTCTTTTTAAACAAACATTTTTATTGTTTTTCCCCTTTGTGCACAAGTGGGTGTGCGTGTGCCACCTGCACACATGTGGAAGTCAGAGAACAATATGCAAGAATTAGTTCTCGCTGGGTGGTGGTGGCACATACCTTTAACCCCAGCACTCGGGAGGCAGAGGCAGATGGATCTCTGTGAGTTCGAGGCCAGCCTGGTCTATGAGAGCTAGTTCCAGGACAGGCACCAAAGCTACAGAGAAACCTTGATTAGAAAATCAAAAAAAAAAAATAAAACAAAATAAAATAAAAATAGTTCTCTCCTACCACCATATGGAACCTGGGGATCAAAGTCAGGATGTCATGCTTGGTGGCAAGTACCTCTACCTGCTGAGCCACCTCACCAGCCCTTTAAACAAAATTTCATGTGTCCCCCAAATGGATGGTCTACCTGGCAAAAGCCATTTGCTGTAGAATATTATTTTAATTAGGCAAAGATGTGCTACATTTGTTTATGCTGCAGAATATTCCTTTAACTGTGTAAAGGTGTGTTGCTTCTCTTTATGCTGCATTTGTTTAAAAAAAATGTAAGGATATGTTTTTAATTATGTAAATATGTTTTGGATTTGTTTCACCTTACCTACCTAAGGTACCTGATTGGTCTAATAAAGAGCTGAATGGCCAATAGCTAGGCAGGAGAGGGATAGGCAAGGCTGGTGGGCAGAGATATTAAAAAGGAGGCGAAATCTAGGCTCAGGAGGGGAGAACAGAATGAGAGAGGAGGAAAGAGCATGCCCAGGGCAAGAAGCCAGGCAGACACCAGCCAGACACAGAGAAGCAGTGAAAGTAAGATATTCAGAAAGAAAAAAAGTAAAACACCCCAAGGCAAAGGCAGATGAACAGAAACAGGCTAAATCAAAAGAGCTAGCCAGTACAGAGCTAAGCTAAGGTCAAACATTCAAAACTAATAAGAAGTCCATGTGTCATGATTTGGGAGCTGGTTGGTGGCCTAAAATAGTCTGATACTCCATTTCAATTACTTTACAAAAGTAGGTTTGATAGTGAGAACCTCACTATTTTTGTTTTGTAAACATCATTGCCAGTCCTGTATAGCAACCCTTCACATACTGAACATGCCAGTGATGCTGATCCACAGGGCTG
Source organism: Ondatra zibethicus (assembly GCA_004026605.1). Classification (NCBI taxonomy): domain Eukaryota; kingdom Metazoa; phylum Chordata; class Mammalia; order Rodentia; family Cricetidae; genus Ondatra; species Ondatra zibethicus. The sequence continues at coordinate 29,050 of PVIU01008767.1, forward strand.
TTTGCACAGCAGCCTCTGGGCAATGACACAGGGAAGATACAGTTACCAACCCTCTGGGTGGAAAGACAGAAGGGCAGAGGTGAGTGCCATGAAGGGCTCACCTCAGGGGGACAAGACAAGGGTCAGAAATAAACTGTGTGTCAAGCCTCAAGCATATCAACGTGAGATGGTCACTTTCAGAGACTTCCCGCTAAGGATTCTGTCTCGGACAGAAGTAAAGATTCTTTCTGCCTCTTTCCTCCTATTTACCGCTCATAACCACAGCATCAAAGGAAAGACTGTGACTGCCCACTTTCAAGGTTCAGTCCCTCATAACATTTACATTTTAAACCATTCCATCAAGCATCGAGACCACGGGTGACCATGGATGGTCATGGATGCATTATAGTATGGGATATATTTTTTATTATGTTCTGTGACTGTTTCAGTGCTAGAGGATGAGGTTTTCATCCAGCACAACACTGGAAAATCATCTTGTTGGAACTGCAAACAATGGAAGATGAAATTTTAAATTATCTATTTTGGCTTCCTTTTAAAAACATGGGTCATATAATAGTGTAATATTGATTTCATAAACTATGTGACTCTCAGACAGAGTTCTTACTCCATGCTTATAATGCCAACCTTAGATAAGTTTCTAACCCTGACTCATTCCCAACACCTTGACTATAGCTGAGAAAGAACTGGGAAAAGGAATAACTTAACTGCAAGTTATCTCTCACAGGGTAAATGTTAATCACAATTTGTTATTGTCTCCTTAGGGAAAGTAGGTCAACTGTGACTAAGAAAGTTAGCCAAAGACACCCATTACTGTCCCGCTAAGACGGCAGACTGGTTTGTAAATCAAGGTAAACCCATACTTCCCAAAAGGGAAATCCTACTGTAACATACAGATGCGGAGTAGGCTGAGAGCTGCAACATCTGGATTAGCGTGTGCTGCCCCGTTTAATATTGCTCTGACCCTCAGGAAATGTAGGATTTGTCTTGGTTAGCCTTGTCCCTATATCATCCACGGATTTGACTCTGTGCCCCCAAATTCCTCTTTTGTTAGAAATTCCTGGTCTCTCACGATATTGTTAACTTACTAAATTTCACTACGGTTTATTGTCTCTCATGCTGTTCGTGACAGCATTCACTGACAGGAGGGGACTCTAGTCATCTCAAGGCTAAAAAGAAATATCTGCAGCCTCCCTTCTATCCCCGCCGCCATTCTCATTTCTCAAGACTCGAACAGTGCTGGTCTGTGTAGGCAGCCTCATGTGGTGTGCAGGTGGGTAGGTAGGTAGATATTTTTAGAGTGCTGTGTAGCCCAGGCAGATCTTGAACTTGCAATCTTCCTACTTCTGCCTCCTGAATGCTGGCTTAGTTTCTCTGTTATTGTAATAAGGAAAATTTCTATCTGTAGCAAGAAAGAGTTTCTACAACAGAACAGGAAGACATCAATCTGAAGTTCTGGGAATGTTTTCATAAAGAGAGCAGAATAACCATTTGTATTTTTTCTGCCTCATATTTCTCAAATGGCTCTTTAAACAACCCACTTCTTGAGATCTTAAGGGCACTTAACAGACCCAAAAGATTCTGCCAGAACGTATCAAATCACACACAGTGGGGCTATATGGAGTCTGGCCTACACCGACAGCTTCTTAACCCCAGTGCACAGGTTCAAAGCCCCAAAAGCCCTACAATGCAATGAAAATAATCACTCTCCAACATCCACAAAACCATAAGATAAAACACATGCCCAAAGTGAAGATTTTAGGACTTAAGGCCAAAATAGCCTTCAATATCAATACCTGGCACTTAAAGAAACTCAGTCTGTAAACTCATGTAAATCCAGTGGATGATGTCCACTGACACGGGCTCCCTCTTCTGAGTATCTGTTCGTCTACATGCATGTTCATTTATAGTTAAACATTTACATACACATGTGTATATGCTAAGTTCACTGATCCATAACTTCACACATGAAAATGAACACAGAATCACAAGGTTAGGAGACAAGAGAAAAGTAGATTAACCCATAAGGAAAGTGGAAACTGGCTTATTTCCTAGAGAAAATGGACACATAGACACAGATAACAGGAACACACACAAATATATGTCACCACGACATGTACAATCATACTTTAAAAAATGGTATTTCATGTGTACCAGAAAAAATAGAGCCCTTATGAGCCCACCCAACTTGGAACACAAGTCCAGGCAAAGTCCATCTAGCCTGCTCTCCTTCCACTTTTCCGCAACCGTCTTGAAATTAGGGATTTTCCCCTCCCCATTCTCTTCTTTCTCCTTACAGCTTATGCACGTATGCCACGGGTCTGTCTTATTTTGCATTCTGTAAAAACTAAATCTGTTTGTAGCTTACTTTTTTCAACTTCATGCACATTATATATACACACTTGCATTTAATTCATTTTCTTGACCTGTACAGCATTCCATTTATACAGTTTAAGACTACGTGTAACTACACATCTAGTTCCCAGCTGAGTTATGTCCTTCTGCTACAAATTCTGATGTGTTGGTCTGCTGGTCAGCAGTAGAGACAAGAGGATGCAAATCATTTTCCAACTCTCAGCCGCCACTGAATTCATGTCACAATCTTGGCAATGCCAGACCTTTCGATTTCTACCAATCTACTAATATTGGGAATTGTGGTTTTCCTTTCCTGCATTTTTTGTTGGCTTTCTTAACTGCCTTCCTTTCAACTGAATATATATAGGAAATAAAAGGGGGACAGCATTTTGATATAGAAGAAGAGTGGTGGGGACAATCTTTAAAAAGAAACCTTTTCCCAGTTCCCTGCAGTTTTCCTCCAGAGAGAAACATCTTACCTTCTTTTCTTGAGATGACCCTGCTCCTTCTCAAATTCATGAAGACCAAAAGGAAGGTTCAACGGAGAAGTGCAGGAGCTGGCCGGTGACATGCAGGGTGGCAGGGATGCAGTGCTCGCCAGCCCCTCACTGTCCTCACCGAGTGGATGCCCACAGGGACTGGAGTCAGGAGGAGGGATGTGTCTGCAAGCCTGAGGCCCCAGAGTGGACCTCATGGATTCGGGGCTCATATGGGCCGAGACTCCCTCTATGTTGATATAGTTGATGTCCAAATCGCCAACCTGAACATTGGAAGAGAACATTGTGCCAAATGAAAGCAGGAAAGAATGGTTTGGTTAAAATCAACAAAATCCCCAGAGTTTAAAAAAAAAAATCACCACATTTATCTTTTTCTTCTAATTTGTGCTTTACGTAACCAGAGAATTCCTTCACGATGTGTTTGTGTTCGTGTGGTCTATCCCATGATGCTCTATCATTTTCTCATAATTCTCAAAAAAAAAAAAAAGCCTAGCCTGTGACCTAAGTAGAACCTGGCTGTCCTTTTAACACTTTATGAACCACTACCTCAAAATGAGGGGCATATGTTGTTAAAAACCTGAAAAAACACCAAAGAGTACAAGCTTTATTCAAAACATGGTTCATAAGAATCGTCACAGTGGGTACAGAAGTCTGAGGTTCCCTAATAAACATCACTAATCAATCAAACTACATAAAGCACATTGTATAACCAGAAGATTTTTTTTTAATGCACAAACCTCAAATTACCTGCAAATAAAATAAGCATGAAAGCCAACAAGCAACACTGCATTCATAGCAGAGCACTCATCAGAGAGTAGGAAAGGTCTGGGAAGAAACAAGTGGAGAAAGAGCAGGAAGTCAGAGGGGAACCTGAAACCTATCATAGACAGAAGTCCCCGCTGTACACGTGGAAAAGAGCTCTGGCTAATGACACTGGCTTACATGTGCTTATGAATTAGAGGCGGCTGCCCAAAGGTATCATTTCTCAGGAAGAGGCAGCGTAAAGGAAGAGAGCAACACCCCTGTAGAGGAGACTAGAGGCTGGAGGAGGAAATCCGTGCTAGAGAGCAGCCTAGCAAATGCAAAGCCCTGGATTCCATTCCTAGCACCAAAGAGTGAAGGGATAAAGGGGGAAGGAAAGCCAGGGTGAGTGGGATTGTTAGGATCCTAGATCATCAACCATCATCTTAATAATCTACTACGACAAAAACCAATACAAATGCTCCAGGCAGCAAATGGGAGGCTAAGAGTAACAGGACGGGCTAGAAAAATACCTCAGTTGGTAAAGTTCTGGGGACCCCATAGAAAAGCCAGGCATGGTGGTGTGACCCCGACAGCGGGAGGAAAGAGATGAAGGACGCCTATAGCTTGCTGGCCAGCCAGCCAGTCTAGCCAAGTTTGTCTTAACTGTACAAATTCAGCAATCCTTTACTATGCTTATTGAATTGGGCTGTCTGCGTTCTCTTTTTCTTGTTTGTTTCATCTTATTAAAGTAACATTTCTCTCACCTAAAGGTGTCATAAACAAAATTATAACCTAAGTTCATCTTTGAGGATTTTTTCAATTTCAGTGCATTTTTTGAATATTATAATAACAATTTCCCCACATAAAGTTGAAACATTCACAATAGTTGGGGCAAAAAGTAGGATCAATAATTTGTCCAGTAAGGCTTAGAACAAGATGGAATAAAGACTCGAAAAGTCCACTGAAATTAAGGAGATAATGTAAAAAAAAAAAACTCATTAAAACAAGAAATACCTGTACTGAAAACTATAAAACACTGTTGAAAGAATTTAGGAAAGACATAGAGAAATGCAAAGATAGCCTTATGTTCGCAGGGAGAAAGACCTGATGTCCTCTGACCGCCACATTTGCACCATGGTTTATACACATAAAATACACACACACACACACACACACACACACACACACACACACACTCAGCGGTAACAATTCATTTTCAAATGATCCTAAACAGACATTTTCCCAGAGAAGACTCCCTAATGGGTGCTATGCACCTGAAGAGTTGTCTTCTGACGCCAGTGCAAACCAAACCCACAGCAAAGCGTCTGTCACGTCACCGCTTTCTGTCACCGGAAGGCAGCAGGAGAGAGTTAGCGAGGAGCTAGAGAAGGGGACCCTGGCACGATGTTGACGGAAGATGTAAATTAGCACACTGATCATTGAAAACAACAGAGATTCTTCAAAAAAAAATCAAAACACAACCACCATATAATCCATAAACCCCGCTCTGGGTATATCCGGGGAAATCCAACCGCGCTCCTTAGTAACTGACTTTGCTCCCACGGGATAGAAGCATCATTCACACTCCACAAGTCACACGCATCTCAACACATCACCTCGTAGACTTCAGCACATAGCCTCTTTGTCAACTATCCCCCCAAAGAGCTAGAAAATAAATCTTATACATCATCACAAATATAATAAACTTGACATGTAAATACCCATTTATAAGACAAACAGGCTGATCTGAAGGACTCACGCCACACTCCAACCTAGACTTCTGTACCTATGGCTCACATTCAGATGCCTTATGCCAAGATGGCCACACTGGCTACTTACAGTTGGTATCAACTCTGATTTATTGGTTTCTCCATCATTTTGGGCTCCACCCCAGCCCTCTGCAATTTATAGTATGCATTTATTGCAATGCTGCTTCATGACACTGAAGCGGAGGAGTGGAGCATCAACTACAGGTTGAAGCAGAGATCTACTAGACAAGAAAAATGGGAAAACGCCTTAATGTCCATTTAGTGTGTGTGTGTTCATGTGTGAATGTGTATGTATGTGTGCAAGTGTGTTTGTGTACATGTGTGTATGGCATGTCTATAAGGAGATTCCTTTTCAAGGTAGCAGGAATCTCATATTATCAAAATTATCCAAGAAAATTCCATAAAGTTCTGCCAAATTAGGATGTGAAAAAAACATTCACATTTATAAGAATATTGACATTTGCAAATACATAAAAGCTTCAAGATGACTGACTGAGTTGAAGAACCAAACCAAAGATGAGTAGAACTGGTGCATCTAAGCTCTGCTCTCAGCTCAAGCCCACAAGTCTCTAAATTGGGAGAGGAGTGGAGAAATTCTAAACGGTCCAGCTTCCCTGTGACTAGACACTTACTATTAACACATCAAAGTTCTACAATCTCAATACACACCGGCTCGCAGGTTACAAGGATGAAAGATGATCACATCAGATAGGCTGGGATCAGGTATCTGCCTATTCATTTCTGCCTGCTAGATTTAAACACATACTTTGCCACAGACACAGCACTTACTGAAAAGCTACATGAATGATACTGGCCACTCACTGCCCATTTTCTGTATGGCTGCACCAAAGAGCTTCCTCATTCCTCCTGGCTATACTCGAGACCCTTCCCTTCCAGTGCTTCTTGGTGGAGGAAGGTATTCTGTGCACCAAGGAAGAATCCAAGTTAAAGCCTGGGGGTGGGGCTTAAGCTAGAATTCTCAAATGATCACAAGAAAACTCTCTCTCTCTCTCTCTCTCTCTCTCTCTCTCTCTCTCTCTCTCTCTCTCTGATTCTCTCTCTGTCTCATTTTGGGAAGTGGTTCATATACCCCTGGTCACTTCAGCATGCCTTACCTGATCAATCACCATGCAATTAGCATAAACTTCATCGCCTCCATTCAGCACATCAGAGAGCTGGCCTGCAGCAAGGGACATTGGGGCATGCTTCGACTTTTTGAAGCCATCAAAGGAGTGATCTAGAAGAAATGAACAGGATTAAGAAATGATTAAGTGTGAGCAATTTCTCTTACAACCAAGCCTTGCCTTTTTAGTCAAAAAACAAAACAATAAGAATGCATTTTAACATGGCATTTTCTACCTTCATACCTTAAGAGCTATAGTGCAAGTATTGTCTCTTCTATACCTACACCTTTTCTGTTATCTGAAACTTGAATAGTTCTAGACAGATAAATATTAGCCCACCACAAGCACAGATTCCCCCTTCATGGGGAATTAAATTCTCACACATTAACCTCCACTCCCTCTCCTTTACTAATAACGTGGAAGAATTGTTAGCATCACGCTTCTCAAGGATGTGACGGGGTTAGACTGAGTTACTAACGATCCAAAGACAGCACGAAGCCCAGCAGTGGGTGGCTCTTCCCTTCATTTTGCGTTTTGAAATGGCTTTTGCTTCTGTTGCCTCAGCTTTGCTTCCAGATAGCAAAAGCTGCTCAGAATGGGGTCCTGGACAGTTGAGATGCTACTGTATTTGCAGGGAGTGCAGAGTTGAAGGCAATAAAGCCTGTGCAAGCCAGAGGCCTGGCTTCCTGTGCCCGGTCTGTTTATTCAATCTCCAGGCACCCCCGTGGAGTCTTCCCATCTGTAAAGGCAGAGCAGCGCCACTCTTGCCTTTGTGTGCTTACGGCGGTGAAATGTGCCTGGACACCTACAGCAGCTGACAGTAAGCGCCCCATTAACATGATATGTGGCTGTTATTAATGTCTGCTGTCATTATTAAGATCTTTAATTATGATCAGTATGAAGTACAAGGATAATAAAAGGAGCCATAGTATTGTATCTGTGAGTGACTTTAACAAGGTAAGATTTATGGTATATCTCCACACACACTGTTACCTAGCAAGTTTTCTTGAAAGGATACAAAATGGAGAGAAATAAATTGGGTGTGGTGATGCACACCTTCACACCCAGCAGGGTGGCAGACACAGCCTGGTCTACATAGCAAGTTTTAGGCCAGCCAAGGATGCATAATAAGACCCTGTCTTTAAAAAACAAGGAGACAGTACTGTCTCAAGGCCACTAGAATTGGCTTGTATCCCACTGCCTGGCTTAGCTCTGTCATAGGTAAAATCAGATTGTGAATTATTACTCATGACTACTGGGTTGATGTTCTATATTTTAAAATTCTATTTTTCCACAGAAAGTTCTGGAGTACATAAAAGATATAAAGACATATGAATTGAACAAAACCAAATGGCCCTCCCTGGCTTCAGATCACAAATCTAGATCACTTTCCCAGAACACCAAAATTGAGTTTTATTTAGTTTCTTAAGAAAATATACAAAATAGAGGAAAGTATTTTCTTATAACCATAATTGATTATTTTATTAATGTACTTAACTAGCTAGCAATGTGATACACACAAAGCCTGCAGGCACTTCACAAGTACGACCTTTATGATCAATGGCTATACACATTCATTCTGATTACACAGAAGAGGCTCCATGAGTTATATATCAATGATACAGCAACACACTTCCAATGCTCATTTGTCACTCTGGAGAATGTTTGAAAGCGGTCACAAATAATACAACATGGCCTTGGGGCATGTGATTAATCCAGCCAGGCTGTTTTACAGTGCTTTGCTTATACAGACATGAAACACCTGGCATTTCTGCCTTCACACTTAGAGACCATTCACCTCTTTTCTGAAGGCTGCCCTATCAAGACCTCATTCATAACTGGATTAACCTAAGAAGACAACAAGCAATGAATCAATTTCATTGGAAAGATACAGAATCAAGTGAAAGCTCGCCCCAAATTGAGGGGCTTAAATGAATGTATTGCTCTGTCACCAACAGTTTGATTTTTTTTCCTGTGTGCATGTATTCACACACACATATAAGTGCCTGCGGAGGTCTGAGGAGGCCTGAGAAGGACATCAGATCCCCTGGGAGTCAAAGGTGGTGGTTACCCTCCAGGGGACGGTGTTGGAACCAAACTCTGACTCTCTGAAATAGCAAGCGCTTTTAACAGGCCTGTCTCCAGTCCCCGAGAGCCTTGTTCTTGACGACCAAGAACACTATGTTCAGAATGCTGACCACTTGCTCCAGCAATGAGCAGGACCAGAAACCACTGCTGTTTTCCAGCACACAGGTAGGATGGACTTTGTCCATTATAAACCTGTGCCCTCCGAGTCACGTCAGGAGACTGTGCCCATGTCGCAAAATAAACTACAAGATGGCTGAGTTTGGAGACTTAGAGTCTAATTTGTTTTCTGAATTACTAATTTGATTAGGGCTTAGAAAATGATTTGATTGAGTTACAAAGGCAGGACTAAGAATGATCCCTTAGCAGTAATTTAAAATAGTCAAAGCTCTGAAAATCTTTTTTTTTCTTTACGTATAAAGAACAACAAATGTATTTGCTTCACAAATATATGTAATGGCCAAATCTAACTCAAACTCAGGTAAAGTCTTTAATTCCCTCACTTACGGTCAACATTCAGACATTTGCCACAGAGACACTACTAGTCTAGGTGACTGTGGTGCCCCGGGGTCTCCTACAAGAGTTACAACTCACAAATGCAAGCCCCACGTCAAAAAGACAATCCCCAAATACAGCCGATCCCAGATTCACGAAGAAGAGACTGTGAGTCTCTACAATAGTAGCGACAAGTGATACTGGACCAAAACATCTCAAACCGCTGCTATTCCTCTCTTAATTTCACATTTTTCTACATCTACATTGCACTTTTTTAGTATTTCTATCAGATTCATACACCTTTTTTCTTTTAAACGACATTGTTTTAAAGAAATACCTTGTCCCCGATATAAACAGAAAGCCGGTCTCCCCTGACAAAAATAGAAAGGAATGGACAAGCTAAAGGCTACAGAAGTGAAGCAATACAGTAAATTCCAAGTATAGCTATCTACTCAAGCTGGAAGCCTGCCTGTCTTCTCTGTTAAATACAAGGAGATTCCAGAATCCCAAAGAAGCACTAACGATGTGATGTGTCCAACTAAAAGTCTCTTCTTAACAACGGACAGACCGAAAGACTGTGAAACCTAAACTACTTGCCACGCAGGCATTAGTATCAGAACCCAGATGGAAGTAGGAAATTAAAAAAAAAAAAACAAAAAACCAAAGCTGTGCACGGTGACACATGCATGTAATTGCAGTGCTGGAGAGGGGGCCACATCCCTAGAGCTCACTAAGCAGCCAACCAAACTACTTAGTTAGTCCCATGCGAATGAGAGCTCTCTCAAGTGCAAACCAAGGTGGACAGCACTCGAGGAAGGACACCGAGGTTGCACTCCGGCTTCCACAAGGGCAGGAACACATGTGCAATACACAGAGCAACTTGCAAAAGCAATACTGAACTGCTACAGGTCGACTGTGAAATGGCCCCTAAAAGTTCATATGTTTGAACACTTGGTTCCCACCTCGAGGTACTGTTCTAGAAGGCTGTGGGGACCAGCTGACAGACATTGACAGGCAGTAAAGACTGTCCCCATGAGAGAAGTCACAGCTACAAGCTCCCATCCACATACACTGAGCCTCTCTGCCACATCTCTCCCACAAAACTTTGACCCAAATAAACCTCCTGCCCTGGAAACGCTGCTGTCACACTGGGTGTCACAGAGAGGAGGCGCTCGAAACCCACCTGACTATGTAGCTAGGTGTGAGTGGCTCAGCGTGAGAGTGACCTGGTGTGACCCAGTAAGAAGCTAGCCACCTCCCAGACAGCTTCTCCCAGACCTTGTCATTGCTCTGTCACCCCAAGGATGGCCCACTGTGACAGAGTCTCTCCAGACCCAGGGTTGGGCTTTAATATTTATGTGTAGTGGTGATTTTTAAAAATACTTTGGGACAGTCAAGTGGTTTAGAGGGTAAAAGGACAAGCCCGATGAGTCCCCACCCCCAGGACCCATGGGAAGCAGGAAAAAACCAACCCCACAAAGTTGTTCTCTGACTTACACATTCCATGGAAACACAATAAATAAAACAAACAACAAGCAAACAATTTCATATAACTATAATGTCACATGTTTAAAAACAACCCAAATCTGTTGTGGCGGCACACTCCTATAATCCCAGCACTTAGGAGGTAGAGCCAAGAAGATCAGGAGTTCACATCCACCCTTGGCTAGACAACACATTTAAGGCCAGCTTGGGCTACACGAGACTCAGTCTCATAAAAGCAAAACAAGACAACCACCAAACCCAAGGCAACTGGAACACACCAAACATTGCATGTGCTGCATAAAAACCATGGAAAATTCTGCTTTTATCTCACTTCCAATAGGATTTCTCTCCCATGACTCAAGAACGAACATTTCTAAATCCGAGGGATTATAACTGCTAAGTGGAATCAGTCAGAGATGCTGCGTCCCCAGAAGAGCGGGGGTGGTTCAGGAATGAGAAGCTATGACAAGACAGAGTGGATGGGGGCCAGCTTCTTCTTGAGGATCCTGCAGGACCAACAACTGCTCAGGGGATCCCCAGTCCTCCTTCAGTTATTATCCTGGCTACTGGGTAGCTCCACTGGGGCTCCTAAACCACAGATTCCCATCAGTTCTCCCTAGCTATGCCAGATGCTCTAGTGGCAGGAGACAACAAGGGAGATATTTTTGTCCTGGGAAGAAGGCCCTTTGGCACCAAGAAGGGAGGGAGGAGGTGGCTGAAGTGCCTCGCTTCTCTCAGAGATGCTACAAATCTGACAGGGAGTGGTTACCAACATAGAACAGCCTGGATGTCTACAAGCTGACTTCTGATGAAAGCCAGCTTGCCTTCTGGAAGGCCAGGCCTGGTAGCTAAAGGAAAGTGTAGCCGATTTGCCTAGTTATGTAAGAGAAACACACCCAGACATAAACAAACCTGTGGCCAGCTTCCTCCAAAGCTGCTGCCTGGCTTGCTCTCTCCCACTCCCTGCCAAGCCCCCACCACAAAAGTTAGGTAGGGCTTTGCTTTTACCCTCCCTCCCTCTCTCCCTCCCTCTCTCCCTCCCTCCCTCCCTCCCTCTCTCCCTCCTCTCTCCCTTCCTGCCTGCCTTCCTTCCTTTTCCTCTTCCTGCAGTGTGCTTTGTCTTAAACATAGAACTTGGGGTTGGGGGTTTAGCACAGTGGTAAAGCACTTGCCTAGCATGGCCCTGGGTTTAGTCCTCAGCTCGGGGGGTAAAAAAGACAAAATAACAAAAATATAGAACTATATGAACACAGGAGGATTTATCGAGACTAACTAGCCAGGCACACTAGGTAAGCCTGGCTGCCCTGGAACTTGCTTTGTCAACTAGACAGGCCTTGAACTCACAGAGATCCGCCTGCCTCAGCCTCCCAAGTGCTGGGATTAATGGTGCTCACCACCACCGCCCAGCACAAATTTCTTCTCTTGAGGTGAAATTATTCCTTATTTCCACAGTTACCGATTGCATACTGCATATGGCCAGGCCTGCTTTTTGGCACTGGGGACAAAGAAAATAGAACGTTCAAAGTCACTCTTCTTCCAGGACTTATGTTCTTGGAAGGAAACCTATGAGGATTCAGGAAGCCTATGAAACAGTGACCAATATCGTCTGTGGCAGAAGTGGCCCTCCTAGGACAGCTTCTGTCTTATCAATTGGCACCCATGGCAACATTTTGCCAGTCACTCGCAATCACTTCTCCAGATAGTGGTAACTTCCTGGTTGGGTCTGACCAATAAACAGTGCAAATGAAACAATACAGACCCTAACATCCTTTGCCCCTGATATCAACAGCCAGAGAATAGCACTATTAACCCCTTCACTCAAAACATCAGGATCTGGTGATGGTGGCACAAGGCTGTAATCCCATTACTCAGGAGGCTGAGTCAGGAGTACTGTGAGTGTAAAACTGTTTGGGCTACACAGTGGGATTCTGCCTCAAAAAATTAACAGAGTAGACTACAGGTGCTTACCCTCTTCTAAAGAAATAAGGGAATATCAGGCAAATTTATAAATGAAGGAATAGGGGGAGGGATGGGGAAAGATGTTGGTCAAGAAGGAATAAAACGTGAGATATAACAAAAGCATCATCTTCGGCATAGCCAGTCCACATGACGCTGCACAGCTATGACAAATGCATGCATTGTCCCCATTACAAACCAGATATCTGTGATGCTATTCAATTATCTGATCCCCAAATAACACAGGCAAGGAAATCCAGGTGTCATTCCAGATCCCCAAGATCACATAACGAATAACTGGCAACCACCCTACCCTGCTAGGCTCCAAACACTTTACAATATCTCTGAGGTTACTCAATGCTCTGTTTGGAAACAAAGAAAATAATGTTTGACTCTGGACTATACTCTAGCAGAGACTAATCAATTTAAAGATTATTGTGAAATTAATATTCCTAATATTGGTGAGCATTTCATAATGGAGATTCTACAGATGCATTGAATGCATAATAAACACCTGGCCTTGGGAAAAGAAAGAAAGATGGTTTAGCAGTAGCATGACTTTCTTGTTTTCCAAACAATGTTGCTATCACAACCATAAAAGCTGACATATGCTCAAATATTTTATAGAAATTATTTTAGAAATGTAGACACAGCTTGAATCTAGTCTGACAGACAATTCTGAACTGCCCTTTTTGTCTTTGTGTGTGTGTGTGTGTGTGTGTGTGTGTGTGACAGAGAGAGAGAGAGAAAGGGAGGGAGGGAATGTGCAAGTGTGTAAAAGTCTAGATGAATTATCTATAATCATTTTTATTATTCCTAGAAGAATGAACTGTCAAGAAATAATATCATTTAATTTTTCTCTTCACAAATTAATGCCTCTGACTATACAATATGGCATACATCCGAGACAAAGTAAGCACAATTTTATTTTTACCGTGTTACAATATACAAGTAGGAAAATTTGAAATTTCCATCAGTTTTGTAACAAATAGATTACTATTAAGACAACTTACATATTATGTGCACTTAAAAATTTAAAGAAAATGGTATTTGAATAATGTCTGGTATTTTCCCATTAAGAAATCTCATTAATATGCTATAGTGGGACTTATCCCTGGGTATGTTTGCCTACTTCCTGGGTCCCCCGTGTGCAATTTCTCCTGGTAACTTGCTGCCGGGATATGACAGTGTGGGCCTCGCCGAGAAAACATCCATCAAACAGCAGATGTAAAATTTCATTTTGTTTTAACTGTACAACGTTCAGAATACCCAGGGGAAAGAGCTGGAGAGGAAAACCAAGATACCAACAGATAGCTACATGTCTTGAAATATATTTTGTTTTTATTTTCAAATCTTTATGATCTACAATTTCTAGATTTTTCAAGAACATCCTTACATAAAAAAAAACAAGAGGGGGGAAAAGCTCATTTCTTTTGCAATGTGTCTTTTCATGCAAAACAGCAGTTTATCAGTAAGTCACCCGTATCAGGTAATATATACACGAGCGTATTATCTGGCAGTGTTTCCCCTACAAGTACACAGGGCTGTCTGTAGCCACCTGTCATTTGTATTCTCAATAACCACATGGGTATTAGCATATTCATTTTTTTCTAGTTATTCTATTTCTGTTGTTTAATTTTGTACTTGACAAATGTACATATTTCATGTACAAATTTCAAGGATGCACATAACACATATTGACCGCTCTTACCCTCTCCCATCTCCCTACTACCTCTGTCTATCCTCCCTCTTCCTCAAAAATCTCTCATATGTTCATGTCTCGAAATGTGAGGTGGGCTGGGGGCGTAGCTCAGCCACGGTGCACAAAGCCCTGGGTTCTACCCCAGAACTACCAGATAAAAGTAGGTGGAGTAAAATTCAGACCAAAGAAGAGAGGCAGTGGTAACCCTGTCCAGGTGTATGAGGGACTGAACTACTGTGGCACAAACCCAGCGATGACCAAGAACTAACCCTCTCCTTTGTCTCTGTTTCCCAATTTAAGCAGCCTCTGTGAAGTTCTGCAATGCACAGAAGGCCCTTGTGCTGACTTCTCTGCGATCCAGAAGAAAGTATCCAGTGCCCTCATACTGAGAGCGATCATTCCCAGAAAACTGTCGCTGTTCTCCTTAGCCATTCCTCTTCAAGGCTCTCTCGCGTGCGACTTGCTGGCATTAGTCTTGGCATGGAAGATCTCACCTCAAGTTCTTCTGAGCTGGACCTGTGGCTACACAGAAAATTATCCAGATTCCAGAAAGATCTCCAGCCCAGGAATTTCCTGTGGGTTGGATGGAAGCTAGGTTTCTTGTAGACCTCAGTCTGTACCAAGAGAAGGCCAATAGAGAAACCAAGAAACCTCTGACCATCATACCAAAGTGTCCAATGTCCTCAGAACTTGCTTTACCTCCTGGAATCTTGCCTCACTGCCTGGTCCTTCTACCAAGAGTGGCAGCTAAACACAGAAGCCAGTAGGCTCCTGAGGTGAAAGGCCTCTCTCAGAGGGTCAAACCCTCTTGTCCATACCCAGTTAAATTTGGTTCCAATTCATCAGATCTTTAGCAAAGTCCTTTCTGTTGTTTGAAAGACTCAACAGTCCTAATTACCGAATGAGAAACTAGTCCTCCACCCCGCCTCCATCACACCCAAGAGGCAACAAGGAAAGTGAGAGGCAGGGAGAAAGAACAATCTTTAGAGAGCAACCATTTCCCTCAAATCTTTCCTAGTCCTCATTCCTAATTCTAGCAGCACAAAGTGGCCTCTTCCAGAGCACATGGTTATGTTTGAACAGACTCTCAAGTGTGTAAATAATTTGTTTCTGCTCTCTTTCCCACCGGGCACTCAAGTAGATATTGTGTTGGTGTGTGGATTTTGGTGTGATTAGATTCAGTCCACAATCCCTTTTTTTCTTGGTTAAATCCTCTAAGGCCTGAAGTAAATGAGCACAAATGCAACACTGGCAAGCTGTAGAGGAAACTAACACATGACACGAGACCCAAGAAAGAACTAAAAGAACTGATGGCCACAGAAATATAAAGCGTTTCCTTTTGTTGCTGTTGCTTTTTTTTTTTTTTTCTTCCAAAACCACTTCAAGTAATTCTAAAAACATTAACAAATGGCTAAGGAAGATGTTCCCAGATGTCATCATCATGGGAACTCAATGAATAATTCATATCCTTCATATGGACAGACACTGGCACACAGACATGATTTTGTTCATTTCTAATGCTGCAAGGAGTTTCGACATCCTAGGACCTGTCTCCAGAGTAATACATGCTTTCACCCCCTAAAAGTCATCAAAAGCTATTGAGTTCTACCATAGGCAAGGCACTACATTAACAGAACAGAGAACTATTCTTGGAACTATAATAAAGTCACTTATTTCTTAAGGGTCTTCAACAAGAGCATTTTGAATGAATGAGTGTGTGAACAAGTGAATGAATAATGAAAGCTAAGTGATACCTGGCAATTCCTCAAATAATTCCAGGTTTCTTCTGGCTGAGAAACACTGCTGAATTCCTAAATCGTACTCCATTATCGGGAGAAACTCTAGGCAAGTAAACATGAAAGAGAGATGGATATGGGATTTGTCCATGATCAGGGCTTTCTATTGTGAGGATAATGAACATTAAAGACACAAATAAGTGGTTTCTCTGCCTGGGGCAAGAGTGTGAGATAGGTGTCCACTCCAAGGATGGGTGAGTTTTTCTTTTTTTCATTCATATCATCTGAATCCTGAGGAAATGAGGTTCATGCACACAAAAATCACACAGCAGTGCCAGTCTTGATTTCTCCAGGTTGCTTCCAGTTGCCCACATGCCAGGAAGGCTGTCTGAGATCCCAAACACCCCAGAGAGAAGCAATCAAGGGCTGGATTGAGGATATATGACTGCCTATTATAGCCACCACCCTGTAAAAGAAGACGTATAGTAGATGTTCCTAGACAGAGCATCTGGGACAGAATCTAAGGACAGAGACCCCAAGTTCTGTCATATGAGAGCCAAGGGAAAGCCAAATCACTAGAAGTCCAGGAGGAGAGTCACCAAGCCCTGCTGACATCAGGGGATGACCCCAGCAGTAGACCTTGGTCACAAGTGCCAAAGTCAAGAAGTCACATTTCCGAGAAAAGGCTAGGTCAGTTCAGTAAGAACCAGAAAGCATCCAGAATCTGCACAGATTCAAGAACCAGGCTCTGCCTACCACCAACTGCCCTCCATTCTCACCAGGAAACCATATTGAACACTAACAAGGAAGGGGTAATGAGTTGGCAGGAGAAATCTAGGATTCCAAATTACCCAATGATACCAAGAAAATATACTCTCCCCACTCCCCCATCCCACTATCTATACAGTATGCTTTGTGGAAATAAGACCAACTGTAGACAAAAATAAATAGTAAGTAAATCAATATTCACTGCCCACATTCCGTGACCCAACACTGGAGAAGTGGGATGCATAGGACAGCCCCACCTTCCAGGAACCTCAGGGTAGAGATGTGAAATGCCAGCTGTGACAGAGAAAGAGAAGGGCTAGGAGAAGAACACATAACAAGCAGAAGGCCGCTGAGATAGAATGCCGACCTCTCAGGGGAGACAGGGAGACCTGGGAAAGGGTCTATGAGCTGCATCCTGATGGTAAAGTCAGAGGTTTCCAGTTTGTGAGAAGAGATATTCACCTAAATTTCTAACAATAAAAAGGAATGAAGGAGACCATGGGGTTAACTCACAGAATTAAAGGGATTTAATAGCCAGAGCTTGAATAGGGAAGTGGGCGGCTAGGGGGGCCTCAGAGACTAGTGCACAGGCCTGGAGCCTCACAGGACCTTATGGTTTATTTGCTTCTCTTTGCATTCCTTCTGACGACATAGACTAGCTTTCTATAGCTAATGGCTTCATCGCCAACTTCTCCAGAGATGCCACCCGAGAAAAAAAAGCAGTTCATCCAAAGGAAGGATTCTGATTGGCTCCGTCTGGGTGATGCGCCCACCATGGGCTTATCACTGGGGTTGTTCTCATCTGGGTGAGAGCCACATCTCGGCATACATCGGAAGGCACACACTCATGTGAGTGCTGGAAAGGGAAAGTGCCAAGCACACAGATACAGACAGGCACAGAAGCCAGTGAAACGCTCAGTGTTACACAATATTTCCGTATCCTCATGAATCAGCAGTGCACACGACTGGACTCTTTTCCATCACTTTGCTCTGCTCTGTGCATGTCTGACTAGGCATTTGTTTGGAGGGGCCACACTGCCTGTGCAAACCCCATCAGTTCACCACAGGCTGCCAAGTGCCTTGCCCTTGGTGATGCCTTCCACCCTACCTTCCTACGGTTTTTCATTTTTTGTTTTGTTTTTGTTCAGGGCTGGGGACTGAACAAGCATATATCTTACATACACTAGGCGAGTGTCCCCACACCAAGCTACATTCCCAGCCTGGATGCCCCCTCTTCACTGTGAGATTCAACAGTGGGTTGTACCAGTCTCTCCTGTGGGACTTAGGGAGAAGCTCCTCAAACATGGAGACAATAAATTGTAATACTGTTTCCTTTCCTCCTACAGAGATGGGAGGGGGGATCCCTTTCAAAAATTTGCCTAAGCATTTGTTCAATTAAGGGGGGTATGAAGCTATGTTATCTGTGTAGTTTGCCACAGCCTTGCAATGTAGCCCCTTTCCTTTATGACAGAGAAGCACTTCTGGGCAGTCTGGCATTGAAACTACTCTCTGTGAAACACAGCTCACTGAGAGCAAAGACACCTTAGCGAGTTATGTCACCTTAAGGGGAAGATTTGTCTTTTTTTAAAAAAAAATATTTATTTATTTTTATTTTGTGTGTATTGGTGTTTGCCTGCATGTAAGTCTGTGTGAGTGTGTCAGATCTTGGAGTTATAGACAGCTGTTAGATGCCATGTGGGTGCTAATTGAACCTGGAATGCAACCTGGGTCCTGTGGAAGAGCAGTCAGTGCTCTTACCGCTGAGTCTTCTCTCCAGTACCTAAGATTTGTCGTAAGGCTTTCTGAATTGACCTATATTTTCCTTGTAAATTTCTAGATTAAACCCAAACACACACACACACACACACACACACACACACACACACACACACACACACACACACACATCTATTCCATGAAAAGGAGGAAGGGAATGAGCAAGCTCATGAAGCTAAAGTAATTTGCCTTTAACAATTATCACTAAACTTCAGAAATGTCATCATACTTCTAAATGCAAATCAAGAGTTACTTTTCAGATCAAATACCCGTTCTTCAAATACTAAATGAGATCATGTCCAGAACAAAACAAACCAAGCATGGTGTCGCATGTAGGTAGGTGGGGAGGCTGGAACAGGAGGATCATTTGAACCCCAGAGTTCAAGACCAGACTGAGTAACACAGCAAGACCCCAGCACAGAAGGGAAAGCGGAACACTGTCATCTCACTCCTGGCACACTTCATCATTCTGTCCGTCTCTCTCTCCATCTAGAAGACTGTGGATTTCTTAGCACGCTCACCCTGTGATGGTTTGAATAAGAATGGTCCCCAAAGACTCATATATGAATGCTGAGGGTGTAGCATTAAGAAGTCTGGGGAGGTGTGGCCTTGTTATGTGACATAAGGAAGGAGCCCTCATAAGAGTCAATGCTGTGCTGTTTCAACTTTAAACATCCTGAACTGTGAGCTAAACAGGCCCTTTTAATTTATAAATTATCAAGCTTCAGAAACTTTGTGATAACCATAGACAACAGAATGTTTCAAAGTTGATTCCAAAGTTATTCTAGGAAACGCAGAGACTGATAACCACTTCAGTAAGGAAAGGGAATGGATGGAATAGCAACAGCATCGCAGTATGAGGCTATCAAGGGAGAAATCCCATGTATGCCAGGCCTCCTGAAGACACGCAAGGGCCAGTCTTGCTGTTTCATAACAATCTTCTCGAGAACTAACAAGGGTCCCAAAAGAATTACTGTAATCCCTTCCAAGGGAAGGGCCTTTTGTGACCTAACAACCTCCTCCGGGTCTTACTTCATCTAAGGCTCAACATCTTACCAACACTATCTTGGGATCGAACTGCCAACATACACACCCTTAGCTAACACAAGTCACACCCAAATGGCAGCACTCTCTAAACCTCGCGTTCCTCACTTAGAAAACACAGATATCTCCTTATTACAGAGCTGTTGTAAGAATCATGTGTTCCCTGCAGCAAGCAGCCACTGTAGTTCAGTAACAATTGGTAAAGCATCGCACACTGCTCTTTAGACTGGTGGTGACTGCAAAATTCTAGGATTATCCACGTTTTTCAGGCTTCCCAAACTTTCTTGTTTGTACTGGCTCCTTTGGAACTCCGGAGGCTTTGACCACATGAAAAGAAAAATGGCAACTCTTCACATTCAGCCTCCCTGAAGAGAAACCTGCTATGACCTGGGGGAGGAGAGACTGAGAGACGCTGCAGAGTGGACAAAACACATGAAGGGGAGCCTGTGTTGACATTTCCGAGGGTCCGGTGACTTACATTAAGGTATGCCCTTCCAAGATTGAATGATAATGATGGGAAATCTAAGTGAAGTCCAATCTCTGTGGGTTTTTCTTTTTATGATTAATCTTTGATTAACAAACATTACATTTCTTAGTTGATTTGCCTACTGAAACCAACAAAACAAAAATCCAGGCATTCCTAGAGCCCTTGAAGCAGAACGGTCATGGGTTCTGACCGACTCCAATTAGTAACTACTGGGCTCCAAAAGCAACTTGTCCTGGGGCTGCCCATGAGATGACGAGGACAGCTTCTGAGAATGGCCTCCCCAGGTCTCATGTTGGGCAACTTGGCTTTAACTGCTTCCATGAGCCCCTCCCAGAGACACACATAATTTCCAAAGAATAGTGACATGGTCTCCTTCTCTGAAGGCAGGAGGAGAAGCAAGTTCTGAGTTAAAATACTGTTTGGTGGGTTTTCTTATTTATAACCCCCTGTTGAAACTTCACATCACTCACCTAAGCAAGCTGGGAGTGTGGATGCATCTGAACATCTATCAAAGAACTGAAAATGGGCAGGAGAGGGCCTCTGGATGAAAGAAATACAAGCAAAGAGGGTGAAGACAGGGAGCCAATAGTAGAGACTAGAAGAGCGTACATCTTAATGAATACAAGAGACATTTGCTTAGCAGACCATAAATTCAAAGCCCTAAGATCCTCCTTCAAGACTTCCAAGGCGGCTGGACCTCCAGGGAGAATAACTTTGCTGATGATTGGAAGGAAAGGAGAGGAGCCAAGGAGATGGCTCAGAGGATCCAGTGCTTTCCATAGAACATGATCAGCCGAGCTCTGTCCCCAAGGAAAAAAACAGTGTGATGGCAGAGGCTTGTAACCTCTGCCCAGCATTGGGGAAATGACAGGTGGCTCCCTGGGGCCTTCTTGACAGCTGGCCTAACTTCATCGTAAGCCCCAGGTCCCAGGGAGAAACCTTGTCTCAGCAAAGGGGGACAGCTCTTAAGGAACAATGTCAGAGGTTGATGTTTGGCCTCAGCACATACGTACACACATGTGCACACACACTTGCACACACATGTACACACATGTGTGCATGCACACACATGCACACACACACGCACATGAGGACAGGTAGAGAGAATGAAGAGAAAGTCTTACTGGTGAAGAGGCACTAACAATGGTATCACCCTTTCAAAGACAAGAAAGCATTGCTCTTCCCAAACTGGCCGCTGAGTTAGAAAAGCAGAATTATTGGACCAGGTGTGGTGGCACACTCCTTTAATCCCAGTGCTGGGGAAGCAGAGACTGGCAGATCTCTGAGTTCAAGGCCAGCCTGCTCTACATGGCAAATTCAAACCAGCCAGGACTCTACAGTGAGACCCTGTCAAAGTCAGATTTCTTATGGGCCTACAGTTGTTGTTGCTGCTGCTATTTTGCTACTAAGTGGGGGAGGGGAGGAACTGGCGCACTTCATCCCTGGGAGACCTGCCCAGTGCTGAGCTGCCCTGTTAAGCATCTGCCACTCCAGAGACGTTTGTTGGAGTATTCGATCATTTCTTTGCTGAGCCTCTCTGAGCTCTACCTCCTGCACATGGAGGTAAGGTGGCTGGCCTGGCTCATCTCTATAACCCTGTGGCTCTCAAAGGGCTTATGGGTCTGGGATCCTGTCCAGTTGATATTACACGAGGACCAATCACTTTCTTCACAACTAGGTCACCGTCACTTAAACAAGGAGGGACGCGTGCTATGTAGGCTAAAAATCCCCCGTGCCGCCTTACAGACTTCATTCTCACTTGTCTTTTGCTTGCTGGGGGCAAAGAGTTAATCATTTTCCTACCCAGGTACTTGCTTTCACTTGAACCAGGTTTAATTTATACATAGCTTTGCTATGACTTTCTGCGCTGGCTCCGGCTGGCAGTGCTCCAAATTTGGGTTTAAAGGGAGAATGTGATTCATGCGTTCCTACCACTCCACTGGCTTCTCAAGGCTCTCCCTGGCTTCCAGTCACAATCCCTTCCCTCCCAGGCTGTTCTCTACCTGGAGTCCCAGCCACCAAAGTATGGGCACCCACTAGATTGTCCGGACAACAGAAATATAAAATTAGCTTAACCCGCTCTTGCTACACTCCCCAGTATCCCACAACTAAAAATTGTACCCTCAGTTTTTGGGGCCTCCATGTCTCTCTCCTCTTGGACATAAGTCATACTTTGTAAAACTTTATGGTTTGATAATAATTGCAAAGCACAAAAGACCTGAAAAAGTAGGAGAAACACAGACTCTTTACCCAGATTTCCCCTTTGTTACAGTTTTACTCCGCCTTCTATCTACGTACGGGCTCACTTTTACATGCAGGTGGCTGCTGCCCTGCGTGTGCCTTCTCCCAAAATCATGTATGACAATACCCTATGCCCTTTAATAAATGAACTTCACCTTTTAAAGGGAGATAGGCTTTACCCTCACATTTTAAAATTCCTTCCTTATATCTATAAACTCAATAAAACTTTCTAAAATAAAACAAACCCTTTCCTTGGGTACAAAATAAAGAAGAAATTGGTTTTAAGACAGGATAACCAAACAATATATTAAACACTAAGTATTAAGGTATCTGATGGTTGCATTTAAACAATGGCAGTGGACCAGCCTGAGAAACGTGTTGGGGCTGAGGCTTCCTGCATCCCCTTCAGTCCAACTCATCTTACTCTTAAATTGCGTTAATACCAGCTAAAAGGCAAACAAACAAACAACACCTTTATCTTATCCTGGAAGGTCAGAAGAAAATCCTTGAAGCTAACCAGGGACGTGGGCTACGGCAGGAGTCCATCCCCTGTGCGAACACAAAGTACCTCAGGTACATCACTGCTGTACAGAGTTGGCAAGCTCCAGAAGACAGAAACATAAGGAGAGATGCCCCTTAACCAGCCATCCTCCATGTTCCTTCCCCCTCAAGTTAAAGGCAAGACCACTCAAGTCTGTACACAAGACAAGGAATGGGAAGGGCTGCCCACTACCTCTCTGGCTTTTTTAAGTCTCAGAAGGCTACAAGGACCACCTCTGCCACCTCGCCCAGGAAGGGAGTCTCCCTCTCTCAGTACTTCCCGGAGAACTTTCCCCTTTGTTGCTAAGCCCACACTACAGTGAGGGCCCAAGAAGAGGAAATAAACCAGGCAAGCAAGTCCCTTCCGCCATGCACCACCAGGGATTCCAGGCCCTTCTTCCTTCTGGGTGACCTTGCTTACTTGTTATGACTCGAGGCAAACAGATTGGTCTCTGGGTTCTCCGGAGACTTTCTTGTTGAAATCACTGTTTCTAAATCCTTTCCTTGTAACAACCACAATATCTTTAGCTAGGACCTTTTACGAATACATGTTCCTTAAGCAATTAATTTCAAAATGTTAAAGAAAAATTAGAAGCATAAAGTAAGGAGCAAGTGCTCGTTCTCTTTAAACTTTACAAAGTCTAGACATGTTTAAATCAACAGGACTCTACTGCCAAGGTAACTCCAAGGTAACTCTGATTAAATGAATCCAAAACATTTACCTTGCAGTGACCCCCAGCCACCTCCCTGACCCCTGCATTTTTTATTAAGTATGGATAGTGACACTAAGGTAGTTTTTAAAGTAGAAGGAACAGAAGGAGGAAATAAGTATGCCTTGGGAGTCCACACACAAAGTGTTTGTACAGCAAGAGCTCTAAAAGACGTGTGAAAACACGAACTACACTCGCAAGCAGGCAGGCAGAGAAATGCACGGCAGAGAGGTAAGAGCGGGAGGTGCCGGGGTTTGGCTCTGGGCAAACAAAGGCACCATGATCTATCTACCTTTCTTGGATGCCCTGCGCCGAATCTTCATCTTGGGGAAGGAAGGCCAGGAGTAGTTGAAAGGTGAGTCGGAGTCAGAATCCATTGCTCGTTTGGGTAAAAGGTCCAGCTGAGGCAGAGGAGAGCAGGCAGACTGTGCCCAGCCAGGAGCCTCCCCGTGATGTCAAAGGCGGGAATGGGGCTGGGTGAAACAGCTCCAAACTCAGGGAGGGAGAGGCAATAAATGTTTTGCTTCCTTCGGGCGTTCAGGCATGTAGACCAACAAGGAGGCTGTAAATATTAAAGCCAAACCAGAGAAGCCGGAGGGGAGGAGCGGGGAACCTGAAGTCTGGCTGATACATCGCAGTCCAGTTATTCAAAAGGTCATCAGGGAGCAAATGAATCATTAACTCCCCTCTTCTTGTGGCTAGATATGGAAATGAAGAAGGAAGGGCGGCGCGGGGATGAGAAAGAACGCTGCCGGGATTCAAGAAAAGCTTCCCAGGGCAGGCTCCTGTTTTGCTGAGAGCTAGGAAATCTTTTCTTAGGGAAAGCTGCGTTGTGCTGCGAGATGAACGCAGCAGTTTGTGTGTGGAGAGTCGATCCACAGCAAACGCAAGCCAGTCTGCTCCAGGGTCCACACCTCCAGAGAAACTGAGCGTCTACACCATCCGCAACTTGGGCAGGCTGGAGGATGTAACTGATATTTTATTTAACAGTCTGGTCTGCTGGTCCTTTTGGTCCTAAATTGGTCAGACGCTTTCAACTTCATACGCAATGGTGCTCACCTCATTACACTCATCCCAAGTCACTTACTACTGTTTAGGACGACTTGGTTGACTGTTTGCTTGTTCCCTGAACTGTTACCAAGTTTAGCAGTCAGTCATAAGGTTTTGGGTGACTCTGTAGCTCAGTACTAAACTTTCAGTCCATCTCACTATGCTAACGACTCATTTGCCACAAACCAAAAGTTCCTGCAGTTCCCCCTAAATGCTTCCCAGTGATTAGCATTCAGTGGAAGCCCACACTGCCTTCCCATAAATCACAGCTGCCACTCACTGATTTTTTTCTACTCCTATAGGCACACCGAGATATGGGACCCAAATAAGATCAAGCTGAGCAGCCAAGGTCTACAGAGGACTCTCCTGCAGGAGTCTCTAAAGCACTCCATGCAGGAGGAACACCAAGAAGTCCTAGGTTTTGCTCAGTTTTATGAAGCCTTGGATGCTCGGCAAAACTAAAGGAAACAACCCGAGGAGCCATTTGATCCTGCAGGCTTGGAACATGACAGCATGTGTCTTCATTAGCATTCATCTCTTCAACTCTCTCTCCAGCCCTTGGCACCAGCGCTGTGCTGTGGAAGAAACAGCTTCCCAGCTTGCTCTGTGGGTAGCTAATCCTCTCTGATTAGGGAGGTGTGAGCGAGGGGCACAGGCCAGGATAAAAAGTGGGAGGGACTAGGAGTGTAAGTTCAAGTCCAAATCAGGATTATGTAAACCACTACTGTGCTTTCATATGGTTTTCTAGATCATTAAGAAACTCCAACAAAACAAAGCTAGAATATAGCTGCGGGGATTTAACCTAAAGGAAAATTGAGTGATTTTTTCTATGTTGTAGCCTTTTAGCTGAAGAATAAAGTATACATTTTTCTTGAACAGATGGGTACAACTGTAAGAATAAATTATTCCCAGCCTTTCACATCAAGTAAGAGAGTTTTAATCTATATGACCCTTAAAAAGAAAAAAAACAACAACAGACAGTGAGGTCAGGGAGATGACTTCAAGCCTAACAACCCTAGTTCGATCCCTGGGACCCACATGATTGAAAGAGTCGTCCTCTGATTTCACATGTGTGTCATGGCATACGTGTCCCCCTCCTAAATAAAAATTTAAAAATTACATGTGTGTATTTGTGCACCAAATATAATCAGCTAAGAAGAGGCTATCAACTTGAGGAGGATATTATTTGATGGAGGGTAGCCGAGAGGGGTAGGAGGGAGAAAGGAGAAGTAATGTAATTCTTCAATTAAAAACATTTTTTTTAAGTAAACAAAATAGACAAGAGCAGCCGGGAGCCTGAGATGTAGCTCAGTTGATAGAGTGTCTGCCTAACATGCATGAAGTCCTGGGCTTGAGCCCCAGCACTGCACACCTGGCCTTGATGGTGCAGGCCTGGAATCCCAACACTTAAAAGGAAGAGGCGAGAAGATCAGAAGTCAGTTGCATAACAAGTTCCAGGCCAGTCCAGGGTACATGAGATGCAGTCTCCTGTGCAGAGGCGAGGAGCATGCCTGAGGCACTGTAAACAATTGTTAATGAATGAGTCATACAAGTTGGCCACCACCTGAGGGTAAAAAACCTTATGGGACAGCTGTAGTAACTGTAGCATCTACTGACTACAACTATACACTTTGATAACGCACGGGATTCTTAAAATTGTTTAAAATATATTGATATTTGTGTAATAAAAGTATCTGCATTTGTAGAAAGAACATCATCTCTCAGAAATGAAAATTTCTAGTTCCCTAAGGCTTCAGATAACATTGGGACATTGTGTGGCCACAAGCTTCTTCTAAGTCGTCTCTAGGCAAAGGGGATCTGCACTCACACAGCCTGAAATACCATCAGGACATTGCTATGCTTGTTCAGTTGCGTGTCAAGAAGTCTGCAAGGAGATCCCAGGCTGTTAGAAATGCTGGTGTCCTCACCCCCAGTCACTGCTACTGGTTTTTAGCTCCTTACTTCACCAAGGCAGGAGGATGCTACACTTACTATGTTGTCCTAGTAATATGTAAAAGAAGAGCTATGTCATTGGTAAAATGGCAAATGCAACAAGCATGCCATTCAAGCAGGGTTCCTAATTCGTTTTGGTTAGGGTGGTCAGAATGCAATGACGCACTCAGGTTTCAACAGCACAGGCACCAGTGCAGGCCAGGATATCCTCAGAGGCATCATCATCGCGGGTGAGGTGGACAAGAGGCTGAGTGTCCACTACAACGCAAACAACTGGATTCCTAGTCCAACGGTGGTGCAGGAATCTGTACTAAGAAGGAGCACCAGTCTAGCTGACCCTCAGGTTCAGCGACATTTTAGAGCCACTGAACTGGGAGAGAGGTAAGTACAAGTCCAGAATCTACAGGAGGGGCTGGAGAGATGGCTCAGCAGTTAAGAGTATTTGCCGCGCTTACAGAGGATTTAAGTTCATTTCCCAGCACCCACACTAGGCATCTCACAACTGCCTGTGGCCAGCTCCATGGGATCCAATATCCTCTTGCAGGCTCTGAGGGCACCTGCACTCACATGAGCATGCACTAACACGTGCACACACAATTAAGCACAAATCTTTTAAAAAAAAAGTTTCTGGACAGGTGTTCCTCCCTTGACTACCGTTTAGACTAATAGGTCAGAAGAGGGGTGGGCCTTGGACTTCCAACAGGGCAGGGCACCATGCCCTCTTTTAAGGAAGAAGGGGGAGGGAGGAGGGGTGGGGGGTAGCGGGAGGGGACCGGGAGAAGGGGAAGAAATGTAAAAATTTGATTTATTTAATTATGTTTTTGAATGGAAAAAAAAGAATACGAAAAATAAAGAGTTTAAAAAGACAGACAGAGGGAGGCATGAAGGAACCAGTGTGGCATTTCTACAGGTTGAGGTGACAAGTAGGTGTGTCTTAATCTGTTTTCCTAGAGGTTGACAAAGTACAGATCAATGACTTTGTGAAAATTTTCTGACAATAAAAAAGCCAGCGATACATGTGGAAACAGCTGTGCGATCTAGAGCCTTTCCAGAGCCCCCATTTGCCTTCGTCTGTCCACAGTTGTTGAAGAAATGGAATGAGCTCCATCCACCGGCCCTGCCGATGCATGGAAAGTGAAGTAGAAAATATTACTTGCACAGCCTGTTTTATTTTTAGGTCAGCTCAATTGCTTGCCTTCCAAAGACTTCTTAAATATGTTTCATTTATCCTCATTGTTTCTTACTGTGATTGAGGGCACCATTCCCTCTCTCTCTCTTTCTCTCTCCAGTTTGTCAATTTAATTGCATTTAAATTAATTCAAGAAGTTATTTACATCTCATTCGTATTCAAAAGATAATATTTTTTTTTTTGCTTTGTCTGACTGGCTGATCAAAACTGCAGTTGGGAGAATTTAATGATTCAGTCTCCAGTCACTTTGTAAAGAGTTCAGACACAGTCATGACCGTAGTGTGCAAGTGACCTCATGGGCTATACCTCCCAGCGCCTTCTTTAATTACCAAAAATTTCACTGAGCAAAGCAGCTCCACCAGGTTCTTATCATTCACGGCAGACACTGCTGCCTTCAAGTTGCTACTTTCTGGAGGACCCATGCAGAAAATACCCCTCCACATTCTTCATACAGACAATGGGCCACTTCCCTCTTAACCTTGATAAAACTAAATCTTTTCAAAAGAATATTAATATGGGATTTGAGGAATAGTAATTGTGAAGTTTTCTTATCTCCCAAAGAGACACCAAATTCCTTGAGTTTGAATCATATTTTAAAAGCACCTCATGGTACAAGGAAAATCATGGGCATCAGCAACATATATATATACATATATATACATACATATATACACACAGAGAGATACACACACACACATATATATATATACACATATATGGCAGTTCTACCACTCAATTAGTATCCTTGACCACATCACTCATATGTTCTGAATCTTAGCACATTCAAAATAGAATCATAACATCTATATTGCAGGGGATATAGCATAAAGAAATTAAAGAATTTCCAGTATACTTTAAATATGAAGCAAAAATAAAGTGTCCTTTCCTTGTATTTCTACAGTGTACTGCTGAAGTATTCACATCATGACCTCAAGAGTAAATAGTCGTATTATTTCTGGTTCCTTCTTTTGTCATCAATTTTAGAAGCACACCACCCAGCAATAAAGAGAACCTCTGATACACTGGTCAGGAAGGTGATGGTGGCCATAGCAGTCTTACAATTGAGTGATGTGGACGTCACTCAAACCTGTTGGAGCCAACCACCCTTCATGTAGGTTTACAGAAGTGTCTGGTATGACCATTTGACATCAAAGAGACCACAGCCACCCTCCAATGACACTAATGGAGCCATTTTCTGAACAAGCTTCTGTAAATGGAGACTGTGAGTTCGTTTCCCAGCCACCCAGACCTGAATAATCACACAGAAACTATATTAATTACAACATTGTTTGCCCAATAGCTTAGGCATATTCCTAGCTAGCTCTTACATCTTAAACTAACCTATTTCTATTAATCTGTATATCACCAGGAGGCTATGGCCTACTGGTAAGGTTCCAGCATCCTTCTCCTTCAGCACCTATATGGCATCTCCTTGACTCCACCTACCCTCTCTATATATCTTTTCCATATGGCTATATTCTGCCATGCCATAGGCCTAAGCAGCTTTATTCATTAACCAATAAGAGCAACACATATACAGAAGAACATCCCACATCATGCCTCCTTTCAATGAAGAACCAAGAGGTTTGATTACACATGTGAAGACTGCCAATGACTTCACTATTCAGTTCTTTTTTCTCATGCTTCAGACGACAGTGTTTATTTATCCCACAAATACTTGCTATCTAAACCTTTAAGAATCAGATTTGAGTCTTGGGTTCTCACTTCATGACAGTAGGCTGCTTACAAACTCTATTTTGCAAAGCATGTGTTCAGTCAGTGATTAGAAGGACCAAAGTATTGCAGGCAAAAAAGTCTATGACAACAGTATCACAGAGATAAGTCTACTTCTTCACACTTATCTTTAAACCTTCACAAAACCCTGGCATCCATCCTCCACCATCTGTTTACATAAGTACTCGGTTCTAGTACACCTGTAAAGCAGTATCTAAATTGTAAAAATGTTACCAGTGAAAGATCTGTGCTTCAGTTCAGTTTATTTTGCATTTTATTCTTGCAAACATCACTCATTCCCAAAGTTATTTGGTCCCCTTTAATGAGTTTGTTTCAGGGACTGGGAAAGTAATTCAGTTGGTAGAATATGCTAGCCAGCATGAAGGCCTGGGTGTGACCTTCAGTACCAAATAAAATCGCAACACATTCTTAGCACTTGGAAAGTAAAGGCAGGAAGGTTAGAATTCAAGGCCATCCTTGACTGCACTAGCAAGTTTGAGGATTGGCTGCATGAGACCCTGTCTAAATAATAATAATCACAATAAGATTGTTTCACATGTTTTAATGTAGTCAAATTGCTTTGGGGACATTCTGCATTCCACTCTGGGCTTCCTCACTGTAGTGGTTTGAATAAGAATGAATGGTCACCATAAGCTCACAGATTTGAATGCTTGGTCACCAGAGAGTGGCACTATTAGGAAGCATGTCCTTGTTGGAGGAGATATGTTACTAGGGGTGGGTTTTGAGGATTCAAATGCTCCAGCCAGGCCCATACTTCCACCTGCCTGCTGACCCAGACATAGAACTCTTGTCTCCTTCTCCAGCACCATGTCTGCTTGTACACCGTCATGCTTCCTACTATTACACTAATGAACTAAATCTTTAAACCTGTAACTAAGATATCATCATTGTTTGTTTACATTAACATCAACTTAATGTGCTATAAAGTTCTATGGCTTTTGACAAATCCAAGGTGTCATGTATCATATCAACTAACAAATCATAAATGATATTTTCACAATGCTAAACACACATACATACGCACAAACATGAGGATATAAAAAAGGGTACAGAAGCCAACTAAGATAGTTCTTAATTCTAAGCTAAATAAATTCTTAATACTTTGACAACAAAATATTGTTAGATTATTACTCAAAATGAATAGCAGTATCTTTGTAAAGATATTAGTAAATGTCCAAACAGATAGTGGAGGAAGACAAACCTTCCGTGTAAAAGAATTCCAATTTATGTAGCTCCTCCACCCACAAGGAAGCATGCAGGCAACTCCCTGCTCCTTAACTGTAGACTAAACATCTTGCCTTCCTTCAAAAGACCACAGTATGGAAAAAGGGTGAAGAAGGATAACTTCACAGCTACAGCTAGGAAATGAATGTCATCAGCAGTGTTTAATAAAGCTGACAGGACAATGATGTGGGATTTCCCTCTGTATGCTGTGATTACCACTGATAAATAAAGGAACTTCTTTGGGCCTATAGCAGAGCTATAGGGGAACAGAACTAGGTGGGGAAAACTAAATGGAATGCTGGGAGAAAGGAGGCGGAGTCAGAGAGAAGCCATGGAGCCACCACCAGAGACAGATGCTGGGAACTTTATCTGGTAAGTCACTGCCATGTGACAATACACAGATTAATAGAAATGGGTTAAATTAATTTGTAAGAGTTAGACAATAAGAAGCTAGAGCTAAAGGGCCAAGCCATGATTTAAATAATATGGTTTCTGTGTGATTATTTCGGTTCTGGGCAGTCGGGACAAACATGCAGCCTCCTTCCTCTACAGGACAAACCTTTTTTATCATGTGATGGATGTGGCATTTCACCTGTGTAATCTTCTTTTCAGAAACTGTCACTTTAATAATGGGGGAAACACTTAAATTCTATCTGTGGAACATCCACAAAACTCCTGCATCATACTTCTCAAAACTGTCAAGATCATCAAAAATGGGGAAAGTGCGAAACACTCTGATAACCAAGAAGATAAAGAAAACGTAGTGACTAAGTATAATACAGCATCATGATGAGAAGCCAGGAGAGAAAAGGGAAAGTGGGTAATAAAGGAAGGGGGAGAAAGTACACAAATCCAAAGCGCTCCTAAAAATAAGATTTATTATTAAATGGGGAAGAGTGGGAGCCAACTGTTTATAATCTGTGTTCACTAAGTGTGGAATTGAAACTGCTAAAGGATGTACATAAGCCTTGCCAGAGAGGGACGAAATCTCTGGGTGTCACTGGAACCCCCTATAAAACACACATTATAATACCACTCCAAGACAGTCCATCTCTTTCCTGTGTGTTGTGTTTTATGAGTTATCTGTAGTTTCTTTAACTAGTTGTAGACATGTGTGAAATTTGTAAATTCATCATCTAAACATCAAAGTCAAAGCTTTTTGGGGGACAGAATCTTGGAGTTTCCTTATTTACTAAGCTTGTTTAATTCTAGAACCTTGAAGTCAAAGGTTTTGTTTGAGAGAAGGAAAACTTTAGAGTTCGGACAAAGTATTGCCATAGTTTCTCCTGCTTTCAATGACATTTCAAAACAGATTTGGTCGACAAGGTGAAAAAAACCCAGCAATTTATAGTATACTGAAGACTAAGCCTGCACCTGTCATCGAGCATCTGCATAATGTTCTTACAACCTAGCATGAACACGCACCCCTCCCCCATCCCATCCGACAATCCAATAAATGCCAGCTCCAGGTTGGCCCATTATCTAATGGGCAATGATAGCCATGTGATCCTCTGTAATGTTTAACATAATTTTTACATTTTTATTATCCAATTCAAGTATTTCAGAAGTTTCCAATCCTTTTTCTTTGAAAGGCCTTCACACTTCCCACAGATCCCCACACGGCAGTGATGACAGCTGAGAATCTCCAAAGCTTATAAAGAGGCTTCCACTCCGCCCTTTCTTAGTCACTGGAGACAAGAGTGCAACGCCATTTCTCAGTGGCAGAGGTACTGAAAGCCAGCAAGGTTGGCATTGATTTCAACATCACTGGGCTTCCGGAAGGACCTTGAGCTGTGGCTTTCAGCCTCGGCTCCACCTAAGAACAATCTGGAGCCCTTTGCAAAGTCTTGATGTACATGTTCCTTCTAGAATGATCAAGTCAGGCTTCTGGATGTTAGGGCCAGCTTTGGAATTCCTACCGTTCTCATTCCGATGTGTAGGCTAAATTTAGAATACAGCAATGCTTCATTCTATTAGCAAATAACCTCAACTGGTTTTCATGTCATTGTTTTTATTTCCTTCTCCATCTTACATTTTTGAACAAGAAAGATGAAGAACGTTCGGCCCATGATGATAAGAGTCAGCATCCTACGACTTGACAGTTTCCTGGGACTTTTCATTGGGAGAAAATACCACAACACAGATTACATACCTCCAGCAAAGCTGCAGTCTCTTTTTGCTTTCTAAGCCCACAGAGCACAGTTTACATTAACCTAAATCCCCCAAATAGTCTTTCTTTTGATTTATGGGATGAATGTTTGTCAACAAATATTCCAGCAGTCACATTTAAAGAAAAATGTGGGGTTTTTTTCCACATTCCACACAGAGAATTTTACCCAAACAAGGAAGCCACAAATACATAGAGGCAGAACTTAGCAAGAGATCCACACTGACCTTATAATAAACATGCAGCCAAATGCCTAGGCCAGCAACTTTTTTTCTACCAAAAACTCTTTCCAAAACCTCAACAACCACCATAAAACCTCACTGAAATGAGCAAAAGGAGTTAAAAGCCCAACTTTTATACAAATAACTTTGTATTTGCAATACCCTTCCTGGAAGATTTCTCTGTCCCCAGACCCTTTACTTCAAATCATGGATGAAATTAATTTGTGGTAGAGAAATGCCACCCACATCCACCCAAACACTGAAATGTTAAAAAAAAAAGATGTCACAGAAGTATCTATTTTATAGCCCACGTTATAATGAGCTATGTCAAAAGTTAAGCTCAAAACTGACTTTCTAGATGTCCAAGAGCCTTCAAGTTCTCCTCTTTCCCCTTCTTGTCCTTCATAGTTCAGACAACATTCTCAAAGCCTCAATAGAGATTGTGCACAGTGAAACAGCAGCAGCAGTGGTGTGTGAGTGTGTGTGTATGAGTGTGTTGTGAGAGTGTGAGCATATGGGTGTGAGTGTGTAAAAGTATGTGTGTGAATGTATGTATATGAGTGGTTGTGTGTGTGTGAGAGAGAGTGTGTGTGTATGAATATGTGTGTGTGAGTGTGTGAGAGTGTGAGTGTATGTGTAAGTGTATGAGAGTGTGTGTGTGAGTGTGTGTGAGAGAGTGTGAGTGTATGCACACATGTGTGTGTGAGAGAGTGTATGTGTGAGAGAGAGAGAGGGAGAAAGAGAGAGAGTGTGTGTGTGTGAGAGAGAGAGAGACGGGGAGAAAGAGAGAGAGAGAGAGAGAGAGGTTCCACTTATAAGTGGGCCCTGGCTCAGATCCTTTGACCTCCCATGCATGGGTGATTAAAATGAGCTATTTTATGAGCACTTGTAGCTCAGTAACCACTTTCAAACGTTTACATTACTAGAAGTAGATATGGAAAGCCCCTTAACTAGTTCTAGTAGCTGTTGGGGGCCAGCACTACTGACGGCACTCTCCGAGTCACCGCTAGAATCCAGGACGAAAAGCTTCACTAGACACCCACAACGGAGTCCTTGACAGCACATTCCACCTACACCTCGCTTTCTGCCTGCTTTAGGGACGCTGTTCCATCAGATCACCCATTTCCTCCAGTTTCCCTCCGCTGATATTCCCACTGAACTTTCCAGAAGAGGCTTGGAAGATCTGTGTCTCACAGGAGGTTGAGAAAGCCCAATCTCAGAACTCCCCGTTTGCCTCTGTTTCTGCCTCTTTCTCTTCCCAAATGGTCTTTGGGTAGGCTTTGACTATTCTGTTTGGTTACAAATTTGGGTTTCTGTCTACAAACACTTCAGTTCATCTACCCCTGGTGTTCATCCTCCCTGCCCCACCAGGAGTTTTCCTCTACTCATATTATATGTAATAATAATTGAAATGAAATGACTCAAAATTGTAGCCAGTGCTGGAGAGTTTAATCCCAGCACTTGGGAGATGGAGGCAGGAAAATCAGGAGTTCTGGTTATCCTCAGCTATTTGGTGAGTTTGAGGTCAGCCTGGACTACATGAGCCCCTATCTGAAAAAGTGCAAAAGAACGGAAATGACCCAAAGGAAATGGTGAGCAATATGCATGGTATAAATGTATGAAACGTTCAATGAATTAAACTATTATTTTAAAAAACTAAAAAAAGGGGGGGTCAGAGAGATAGCTTAGCTTAGCAATTAACTAAGCACTGGCTGCTCTTCCAGATGATCTGAGTTCGAGTTCAGCACCCATATCTCAGGTCACAACCTTCTGTCACTCTGGTTCAAGGAGAGCTAATACCCTCTTCTGGCCTCTGAGGGCACCAGGCACACTTGTGGGCACTGCATGTATTTGCTGAATGGTTCATAGACATACATGCAGGCAAAAGACACATGCACATACAACAAATATTTTAAGATAAGGAAAACATTAAAACTATAAAAAATGAAAATATGACTCAAATTTTTTTTAAATATTTGCAATTTGAGCTCCAGCATGAGCCGGCCATGCCACTCGTAACAACTACAATGTGTACCCATTTTCTTTCTTTTCTTGCAAAAGCATTCAAGCTCTTTGTGAAAAATATGTATAGCAACTTTTTAATTTACTTTCTTAAACAGAAGCTACTCATGGGGTATGATGAATAATGAAGAATTAAATTATATTGCTTGCCTGATCACTACTCTGTTGAAAAGTCCAGGAAGGAGAGATACCCAAATTCAGTGGCAACCATCTTTTCATTTTTTCCACAAATATTTGCTGTGGGATAATCCTCTTATACATTGCAAAGATTTGTCACACAAATTGGTTTAATAAAATGCTGATTGGCCAGTAGCCAGGCAGGAAGTATAGGTGAGGCAACCAGGCTAAGGATGATGGGAAGGAGAAGGGCAGAGTCAGAAGACACCGGCCAGACATGGAGAGAGCAAGATGGGCATGCCTTACTGAGAAAAGCTACCACCACCTGGCAGAGCGTAAATAAGGAATATGGGTTAACTTAAAACGTAAGAGCTAGTTAATAATAAGCCTGAGGTATTGGTGGAGCATTTATAAGTAATATTAAGTCTCTGTGTGGTAATTTGGGAAGCAGCTGCTGGGAATTTGGGACCGAGCAGCTCTGAGAGAAGAAACTTCTGTCAAGTATTGATATCTTCTCTAGCTATAAAAGACCAATTTTCCCCAAAAGTTTTTAAAGCTTTATTTTTAGCTTATGCACATAAATGTTTTGCCTGAACGTGCATTTGTGAACTGTTCAGTGAATTAATGCCCAAAGAGGCCAGAAGAGGGCACTGAACCCCTGGAACTGTACTACTGTGGGGGCTGGGAATCAAACTCCTGGACTACAAACTCCTGGAGCAGCAAGTAGTCTTAACCCCTGAGCCATCTCCCCAATCCCTACCCAAAATCTTATTTACCAAGATGCTGTTTAGAATCTCTGGGTAGAATCTTTGCCAAGCCCACTCTCTGCCAACCAGATCTGCAGCAGCAGATAAGAGACGGTTTCATTCCAGAGCTTCACGGTATTGAAACTTCCCAAGACGTAAGCCAACCAATTCCACTCACCACCACACCCTCACCCCATGATGCTCTCCATCTCTCACCACCAGCATCCCCCCCCCCAGGAAAAGTTAAGACACGCTCCCGTGCCCTTGGATTACCGGCTCAGTTTCACCAGTCCCTCACATTTTTTTCCATGCCAATGGCTACATGACACACAGCTTTAGTGTTCACACATCTTGAATCCAATGACTGTCGAAATGCATTCATGCAATCTTTAATCTGGCGAAGAGCATGGGTGATACATTACTGCAGGAAATTTAGTTTCAGCATAAGTGTCAGGCGTTGTGGGGTGTTCTATCACACTGTGAACCCCAAGTTTGTGTTTTCATTCATTAAATAAAAATCAGCCTTGGTCCAAGGGGTGGAGTCCGCAACTGGTTGACAGGAATTAGCCATAGAGAGTCTGGAGGAGATGCCTAGGAAGGATTAGGGAGGGGACTTGGAGTTTTGCAGTCTTTTTAGTTAGGGACAACTGGAAAGATGCGTCTTTTGCTGGGTCTCTAGCCAAAAGGGAAGGTCAGCAGGTTGTTCCTCCGTCTCTCCAATCTAGCAGGTTTTCACCCCCACATCTGACTTCTGAGTCTTTGTTGGTAAATAGAACAACAGAGATGTAGTTAAAAACCTACATTTGGTGGCCTGAGTGGCTGGCAGGATGCTGAGAGGCCATTATTAAAATATCAGCAGATTCATGTGTAGCCACTAAGCCAACAGAAAAGCATCAGTCAGGTGTTGTGTGATATTTTGATCATATTCTGACAATAAAGCTTACTTGGAGT
Source organism: Ondatra zibethicus (assembly GCA_004026605.1). Lineage (NCBI taxonomy): Eukaryota > Metazoa > Chordata > Mammalia > Rodentia > Cricetidae > Ondatra > Ondatra zibethicus. The sequence goes on from PVIU01008767.1 coordinate 65,956, forward strand.
CAGAGGGCAGAGCTAGCCACTAGCTGACCAAAATTAAGCATAGAGCTTTTGGATGACTGAGGACAGCTAGACACAGAAGTAGTAAGGCGGAGCTGAAAGAGGAGCTCAACCATTTTGGATGGAGGAATGGAAGAGACAGGAGGCTTCTCTGCTGATTCTCTGTTCATTCAGGTTCTTACCCCGATCTGACACCTGATTTTTTATTATTAAGAATAATCAGATAAACCTTCAGTCAGGTCATCAGGTGTGTGATCCATACAACCTCGTTCATGCTCTGGAACATTCCTCACTGACAGAGCAGGGCCATCACTTTTCAGAAGCTTTTGTGTGTCATCTAAGACATTGGGACTGAGGCTTCACAGTCCTCAAAAAGGAACTTACCTTTCAGCTGGAACTCTTAATTTCCAAACAGAGCTACCCAGGGTGAACTTCTTCAGCAGGAGTTTGCCAAACAGCAATTGACCAAGCAGACTGTTGGTTGGCTGATTCTGTGTGGCTTATGTATCCTTGTGGCAGGGATTCCAGCCCACCCTCCTGCTGCACGTCCCACAGACTGAACCTGTATCAAGTAGATGTTCCTTCCTTCCCAGCCCCCCACCCAGTCTTGACCCCGGCTCTGCTTACGGGTTCAACCCCATTCCTTCATCTCACTTCATCCTGTGAACTCGACCTAATGGATGTATTCTTCTCCATCGCCTCCAGCACTGACGGTGCCGTCACTGCTAGTCCTTTCCTTCCATTGCCTGCAGAGGCTTTGCCCTGCCTCCTTCCTCCAGCTGTCTACAAACGAAGGGATTCCACTGTCTCCTTGTAATGGCTGCAGAATCAATCCCAGCCCTCTGATGGATGATTCTCTCTTTGAGTAAAACCCTAATCCTGCAGTTTCTCCAGACAGCAGTCTGAGGCTATCTATGAATGCAGCCCAACATGAAGTCATAAGCTTACTTAAAACATAGCAACTTTTTTCAGGGTTTCTTTCCATGACTCGATTGTGTGACAGATGACAAGGCTGGACATGTTCACCATAGTGTCCATGGAGAGCAAGGCTTTGGACTTCACATCAATGTCATCTTCTCAGCAATGATGTCAACTGCTCACTCTGACAGGTCTGCGGCACTGGCCTGGATGAGTTTACCAGCTATTTCATACCCATTAATTCCTACAATTACAGTCATTGCTGGAGAATAAACAAATAGCCAGTGTGATCCCAGTGCTCAAAGAGGGGGGGGGGTCAAGAGGAACTTCCTCTAGCCTGACCTGTCCAATAGAAGAAAATCAAATCGAATTAAGCCTGCACCTCCTCGGACACACTGCTCACGCAGCCAATGCTCATCAGACATGAGTGGCTTCTGCCAGCTGTTCTGGATAGTACAGTCCCAGACACAACCATCACACAGAAAGCTCTCCCAGAACAACACTGATATGGTTTACAAGCCGACACTCCATTTGTACCACACAGCTGAAAACAATACAATACAGCAAAGACTGAACACTTCTCTCCCGCATGCTTTCCCAGCAGTTCCTAGGAGTCTGGACAGAACACCAGCACACACAGAAGACAAGGGTTTTGACGTGGCCTTTGGGAGGAGAGGAGGTTTCCCCTTCCTACCTTTGGCTCACATCTGCCTGTTTCTCACTGCTTGCTGCCCTCTTCTCTGTCTCAGGGGTTCTTTTAAAGTCTCTTCTTATTTCTTTCACAAAATTAAGAGAGTTTATCCCCCTTCTTAATTCAGAAGTTTAAGTTAAGTAGAAGTACAGGACTAGACTTGGGGTGTATTCTGCCAACAAATCAAATGCAAGGGTAGGAAAGATGTGTGCATAGCCCTTTCCATAAGTGGCTGAATGTATCTCCCCCTCCCTCGCCTCTCTGCGTCAGTCTGTCTCCCTCTCTGTCTCTGTCTCTTTCTCTCTCGGCCTTCCTAATGTTCCTCTTCAGAGGCAATGACATCACTGACCAAGCACTCAGTTTAGGCAGAGCTACTGCAGCTTACAAAGCGAAAATCTTCTCGCCCAACAAGTGCGCCAGTGGGAGACTAGGAAGAATTTTTAGAGCCCCAAATTAAAAATAATCCCACTATTTAATACTTTTGACAGCCAACCCCTCCTCCCCCAGCAATTTGTCTGAGTAAACAGTCTTCAAAGCTGACATTCCCAGGGATGTGATGCAATCTGTAGATGAGACATCCTGTATGTGTGAATAACAGCCCCGCTCCCAGCTCTGTGGCCCACACCAGTCACCATTTCATGATGCTTGCTTGTGTTTCTTTTTTTTCTCCTTCCTCTTCCTCTGCTCTGGGCTCTGGAAGTAAATTACTATTCTCACAGATGTGTGCACACTGCCCAATGCACAACGAAGCTTCTGTTCCAAGTTCAGCAGCACCTCGGGCAGGGACATCCAGCAAACCACACCGCTGGATAAGGGCCAAGCCTAGAGCAGCACGCTCAACCGACACTGCAGGCTCTTCCTCCTGGCCTCCTCTAGGCTATGGGATTTCCCAACTGTGGTAACAGCTCTGACACGTGCCTACCAAGAATGCCAAACACAACCAGAACCTCCAGGAACCCCTCACAATGCCTCCTTAAGCCAACCACCTTTGCCGCTTGCTCAATGCACTCTCAACCTTCACTAGCCTGGGCACTGGCCTGGGCCCCAACCTCCTCAGGCGGGGCCAACTCCAAGACAGCTCTCCCCAACTGCACCGTGCCTGAAGAAGGCTCACGCACATCCCGGGTAGCCTGACCCACATCCTCCTACCCGGACAACTTCATTCTACTCCATTTGCCTCTAAATGAGTCCACAGGTATGCCTGTGATCCCTACTAGTCTTGAAGAAGTAGAAAACACCTGGAGGGGAGAGCTGGGGAGGAGCCCAGGGAACAGAGACTAGAATACCTGGGAGTAGATGAGAATATCCAGGCCCATGGAAAGTACCATTTTTATCCCCGCCCCCACTTAAGGGGCCCACACCTCCACCATAGCATCTGGTCAACTCTCCTGGGAGTTGGAGGTAGACAACAGAGGGTCAAGTCTGTAGGAACACACTGAGCAGCACTATGAAACAGGCAGAATACACCCCAAGTCTAGTCCCATACTTCTACTTCATGGGCTTGAGGGCCTCCCTGAAATGAAGGCCCCAGTGCCCACTACATTGAGATAATGAGGTAACCATGACAACTACCATGCCAGAGTTTGGCAGAGCAAATGAAGCCTCTCGGGGAACGTTTTGAGTTCTTCCTGTGTGTTCTAGATTGCAAACAGAAGTTGTGGAGCAATGATTGAAGCTCTAAAGAAAACTGACCTGGGTGGTCCAAAAGAAGTAAGCCAGATTCCCGGGGAAGAAAATTTCATACTACAATGCATACTAAATTTTTCTTTCTGTCTACCACTTGTCCAGTTCACCGTACCCCCCGGCTTCAGGGAGTGCAGCATTTGGAACATACCCAAATCTAGGTGCTCCTGGTCTTCGTGTTCGTCCAGTCCATCCACCTGGCTTTTGACACACTGAAAGACACGGTGAGGCAGTTTCTGAATTTCATCTAATGTCTATTTCTCGTGAGCTAGGATGACGCTCTTGGGAAACATCAATGAAACCACGTCAGCCACGTCACAACACGTAAACAGGAAATTCACCCGTGTTTATAATTAGCACTGAGAGCTAAAAACAAGGAAAGGATGCGTGTCCAGCTAAAGCACACCTGGAGGCCGTCCACGGGTAAAGCAGTGTCAGCAAAATCCATGAATGAGAAGCTTCCAGTACAGAATGCTCTGGAGGACGCTGTCAACTATCTTGTATATATAACAGCAACAAGTCGGACAGATAGCAAGGTTTGGTCATAAAAATGTAGCACATTGTGATCCTAATATAAGAAATTGGTTTTGGGGCACTTCTATGAACACTGGCTCAATTGTCATGTCTACTTTAACACAAAAGGGAGACAGCAAGGCCAAACAACCGTCGGTCCTTACCTTTCCATCATCCTCCTCAGGCGGAGATCTGCCAGACTCCACATTCTTAATCTCTGCAAAAGAAATCATTCTCATTAGAATTGCTGAATAGAGCTTTAGTTAAAAAGGGGGAGGCAAAGAAAGTAGATGACACATTATAAATAGGGCATTAGCTGGGTTTTTAGATTAGACTTCTTAACAGTCAACCCTGTCAAAGAATGAAGCATTTGATCACCTGAACACACACACACTGGCATTGTTCGTGTATACTAAGATGTAAATAAGGCAGGGAACTCTCACTGGAAATCCTAGGCGACAGCAGGGGTTGAAGGGCGGCGGCAAAGGGAGGATGCTCATCCCTGAAGCTTCTACACAATAGCACAGATGCAAAGGATGTGACTGGTACCCACCAGAGCAAATCACACTCGCCTCTTCCCCTGGATTCCACAGATGGCAAAGGGAGAAAGGGAAATGACTAACTTATTCTCAAAGAAACCCTGCTGTCCCTTCTGCAGCACTGAAACTGGAACGCGCCACCCAGCCCTCAGCACCGACCTCAGTTGGCCAGGCTGACTAAGCAGTGACTGGCCCTAGATGCCCCAGATGTCCCAGGTGTCCCCCTCGCAGCGAAGTTTTCCTGGAAACAGTGTTCAGGATGTTCTGTGATGAACAGGAAAACCCAAGTGAGGCGGTATTTTTCTCTGTTCCTTGACTGATTGGTTCTCTTCCCAAATACTCAGGTTCCCGGAAACAAGAGTGAAGACTGTCAACACAGCCACGGGACGCAGGCGTAGGAAAAGGTACATATTGACATCCCTAGCAGGGGCAAAAGCTGAAAACTTTCCCCCTGAATTTAAAGGAATATACAGCCCTTGGGGCCTCAGGGTCTTTTCTATGATCTCAGCTGCAGAGCCCCCAAGGACCTTTTTGATGTGGTCTCAGAGAAATGCCAGGAATTTCCCCAGACAGTTCAGAAACTGGACATTCCCTACCCTTTTGTCTCTCCTGCTAATTTCAGTTGCCTTCTACCTCAAACCTCCAAGTGGATTTATTCAAGTTCTTAGCACTGCCGGGGATGTGGGTTAGTCTGTGTTTCTGCATAGGAAACATGCAAGGCCTCATTAAAATGGCTCTTGATGACAAACCAGGTGGTAAGGGTGACAGATTGGAAAGATGGAATAGGAAGTGATGGAAGCAAGAACAGAACAGCCACAACTCTGCTGGTCGCATTTTTCTTTAATACTAAAGAATAACTGAGTCTGGGTTGGAGGGATGGCTCAGGTGCCAAGAGCACTTGCTGCGCTTACAGAGGACCCAAGTTCAGTTCTCAGCACCCACAACTGCTGGCAACTTCAGCTCCAGGGAATCTGACATCCTTTTCTGGCCTCTACTGGTGCCCACACATGGTGCGGGAGAATTGTCTGTATTCTGTCAATCATGTTTTAAATAAACGCTGATTGGCCAGGCAGGAAGTATAGGTGGGACAACCAGACAGGAAGTAAAGGTGGGACAATGAGAACAGGAGAATTCTGGGAAGAAGGAATCCCATTCCTCCCCACTCCTGCTCAGACCACTGAAGAAGCAGGATGTGACCTGCCCTGCTGAATGAGGTACTGAGCCATGTGGCTAACATAGATAAGAATAATGGGTTAATATAAGCTACAAGAGCTAATAAGAAGCCTGAGCTAATGGGCCAATCAGTTTATCATTAATATAGACCTCTCTGTGTGATTTCTTTGGGGCTTAACAGCTGTGGGAACTGGGCAGGACAGAAATTCCAACGAGCAGGCCATCATGCTACATACACATACATGTGTACATACTCACACACAACATACAAACATACACGTAGGTAAAAATGAATTTTTTTTAAAGGAATAACTGAATTTGTCTTAGATCAAGCAAGCAATTCTACAGTGCACTAGACAACTGTGTATTGATCATGAACTCATAATGCTTATTAGGCTTCTTCATAAAAATGAAAGCATAATAACCTCAATTTTGTGCAGTTGTGTCATCTCTTCTAAACAGAGAATAGAGATGAGGTTGTACTGATGCCCCCACCTGGTAGTTTAGACAGCTAGCATTAATGCCAGCTTTCACATGCACTTCCCAATATGGCCTCTGGGTGGCAGAAGAGTAACATTTGCGTAAAGAACAACCATACCAGTGAAAACAGCCGGGTTTTGCCTTTGAGTGCCAAAAGTCCAGAGCAAACAGTTAAAGTAAGTTTTCCAGCCCACTTCACAAATGCACAGAATTGGTGCGAATCACCTACCGTGGTGTTTGCCACCGAGGAGTAGCTGAGGAAACCCTTTGGAAACTCATACCGACATGATAAAACTTCAACTAGAGAAGATAGCGGCAATGTGCCAAAGAGAGTAGCCAGAACCAAGGTTCCAGGAGCACATCTGCATAAGAGAGGATGGGGATCACACAACTCCATCCTTCTGGCTACAGGCTATGCCCTTAACGCCACTTCAGACCACTGTATTCCTAAAGCATTCCATACATGCAGGCTCTTCTTTATTCTGAAGCACACCCAGGAAAGCAGGATATGGCCCGTTATCCCTTTGCAACATTAAAGGGTTCATTAAGCTTTCTCCCTCAGTCCCATCCTCAAATGACCATGATCTTAGCACATTTCTATTCCTACATTTTCCCTTACAGCCTCCTGTGACATTATTATTATTATTTAAACAACTGCCGTAGGAAAACGGACATACTAGAGGTAATCATATTAAGTGAAAGAAGCCAGTCTCAGAAAGACAAATATTATCTATATCTTTCATTTGTGGTTCCTAGATTTTATATAAATACATAAATCATGTATGTATGTATGTATGTATGTATGTATATACATAGTAATGAGAGAAGAATGGAGGCAAAGTAGACTAACAGGAGGTGAGAAGAGAGAGGGAAACAGGCATGGGGGTAGACTCAACATATAATATCAACTTGGTAAAAAACGTCAAAGACAAATAAAATTTCAAATATTTTTAAAATCTGCTACATATACTCTATAATGAAATGATAGATTTCCATTATAACTACTTTTAACTTTAAAAATAACTTTTCAGATATATAAAAATCCTCACCCTAATTTAAATTAATTAAAAAGTAATTTAAAAGTTACTTTTTAAATTTTTTGAAAATGTGCAGATTCAGATTCATAGCTCATCTTTCATTAGTTTAGAAGCACCAGCCAGAATACCTCAGGGTCTCTCAGAGAATACAGTGCTCATTCTACTGGGGTTTAATTAAATTGCTCTAGGAGACTTTCTGTTAAATTAGTGGGCTCCTTTTACACTAGCCCAGGATACCACCAATTGCGTGGTGCAATCAAACCACTCGTTGCTACAGCAACCCTTGGTTGATAATAGTATCAGTAACTCTAACTATTCTGCTTTAAGGGCCTGTTAATGTCTTCAAGGTCCACTCACAAGGAAGGATTACCTCTCTAAATCGCACTTACCAAACTCGATAAACATGTTTTTTAAAATATTGCCAAACTATAATAAAACGAGAGATAATCGCTTATGTTCACTAATGACACAGCACCAACAAACAGGGATTGTTACCCCAGGAATAAGTGGCTGTAAGATTAGTATCAATGCCTCATTAAGATCTGCCTGGAGAAAAGCTTACCCCCATGTACAAGCTTTATCACCTCTTCCTGTAAAATGGAGCCAGAGTGGAGACCTATGCAACAGAAAGTGAGCCAGAACGCTCGCAACAGTCCTGGGGCTAAACACAGGACCCTTCCTCCAGAGAAGACAGGGAAATGCTCTCACCAGAGCCAGGCTGCCCACGAGTGCTGCTTTCTACCATCCCATCCCATGGCGATGGCCACACCTAACAGAGACTGGCAGAAATGCCCTGCACATAGCTGGTGGCCACATCCATGTGCTCTGCCTCCCCAAGAAATAAAACAGCACCCTAGTGATGCTTATCTTCACCCTACAACCCCTCTAGAAACACCCTAGTGATGCTTATCCTCACCCTACAAACCCTCTAGCAACACACTAATTCACACGTTCAATGTGCTCTTGGGAGTGTGTCACACTCCTCACCAGGGAGGCTGAGGCAGAGGGTTGCATAGTTAAGTTCCAGGACAGCCTGAGCTATACAATATGATATCCTGTCTCAAAAAAAAAAAAACCAAATAGGCTTTAAATAAGTCCTTTTCTCCTCTTGGGCAATGAATGCATTCTGGAAACAGACTTTGGGCTGGGATCAAATTGGTCTGGTGATGTGGGAGTCCCCTCTGTGTGTTGTGATTATGATTAATGAATAAAGAAACTGCCTTGGCCTGTTGATAGGGCAGAACTTAGGTAGGAGGGGAGGACTGGACTGAATGCTGGGAGGAAGAAGGCAGAGTCAGGGAGACACCATGGAGCGGCCACAGTCAGACATGCCGAATCTTTGCCAGTAAGCCACTGCCATGCGGTGATATACAGATTAATGGAGATGGGTTAAATTAAGATGTAAGAATTAGCCAATAAGAAGTTAGAGCTAATGGGCCAAGCAGTGATTTAATTAATACAGTTTCTGTGTGATTATTTTGGTTCTGGGCAGCTGGGACAAACAAGCGGCCGCTTCTTGTAACACTCTGGGAATGAACAATTGTATCCCCTGCCCATTACATACAAGGTGGGGAATCAAAAATTCCCCACCCACCTACATCCATCTGATGGATATGGTGGGTGTCAGGCCAGCTCTGGATGGGGAGAAGAAGGGAAGTTGCTTGCTGTATTGAATTGCTAATTCAAACACTTGCAGTAACAGCACTATCTCATTACTAAAGTTCTGATCACCAGGTCAGAACTCTGTGTGTACCAAGGTTTCACTGCTGACTTATTCACTTCCTTCTGCTGCTTAGTGTTTCACCCCAACATGAACGTGTAGCTAATATAGCAAAGGAGATACTCTTAATTCACAAACTATTATAATGCTTGAACTTCTATTGAATGTCTCCCTTTTTCCCTAAGTGGGAATATTAATGGGCATGCTCATGCTGCTGGCCCTGGTAAGGCGTGGGGGAAACAATGAGGCGGTTATCCACAAAAGTCCCAATGAGTTCTTTCCTCCAAGAGCCCACACATTAGGCAACCGCACAAGCTCAAATCATTCCAGTGGAGTTACAGCAGCAGAGACACCCATGCAAATCTGTGCCCTCTGGCCCTCAGGTACCTTCCCCCTGTGCTGGCTCAGGGTCTGTTTTTATATCTGGAATTACTCAGAACGAAAATGGCATCTTCGTGAAATACTTTTAGCTAAATTATTCTTAATACTTCTTTTCTGAGCTACAACAGTAATTGTTTAAGGAAACTTGAACAGCAAGTATCAGGATAGCCACCAACAAAGGAGAACACAGCAATTTTAATGCAGGTTAAGCTTATCTATCCTTGTGCAATGTACACAGTACACTAGCCATTTGTTTTGGGAACACCACAATTCATTTGGCTTTAGTATGGTCCATGGTATACAACCATTCCCCACCATCAATTGTAGAACATCTTCCTCATGCCAACACGAAAACCCACAGCCATGATCAACTACCCCACTACCCTCTGACCTCCTTCCCACAGCCCAGCCCTGGCAACCACTACCCTCATTTCCCTCAGTGGTTTGCCTACTTACCTGTATTTTATACAGGTAGAATCGTGTGGCCTTTTGTAATTGGCTTTATTAACATAGCACCATGTCTTTAAGTACTATATCAGTACTTCTTTATTTTTTAATGATTAAAATCTTTATTTGGGGTGGGAATAGAAAGAAGGTTCAGTGATGAAGAATACTTGCTGATCTTCCAGAGGACGGGACTTTTGTTCCCAAGACCCATGTCAACAGACCCTGTAACTCTGGTTTTATTAAGTGGGGAAAAAGAAACAACAGAAAAAGACAAAACTCAACTACAGAATTATTATTAGTATAGATGCTTCAAATTTTCTGTTTGAGTGAAATAAAACAGAATTTGCCACACAAAAGGGCTACATGTGAACTATGGAAGAATTTAAGCCAGCAAGCATAAATACAGCCCCTATCTGTATTTTAAAAGTATCAAACACTGGGGGGGGGAAATTAAAGATGTAAGGAAGAGTTCTGGACTTAAACACATCTCACCTAAAATTTAACACACAGTTCATGATTTTTTAAAATGTTTATTTTACTTTTGCATATGTGCATGCATGTGATGTATATATGTACATGTTCATATATGTAGAGGAGCACTTGTGTTCACATGTGCATGGGTATGTGTATGACAGAGGCTGGTACCGGCTGTCCCCTTCTGTCACTGTCTCCATTGTTTACTGAGTCGGGAGGGTCTCTCACTGAGCCCGGAGCTCACATCAGGCTGCTCCATGACCAGACTGCCCGCAAGGAGCCCCAGAGCCCGCCTCTACCTCACAAGTGCTGGGTTACAGGCCTGACTTGAGTTCTGGGAACTGGAACTCTGGCCCCCATCCTTGGAAAGTGCGGGCTTTATCCACAAAACCATCTCCTCAGCCCAACTTTAAAAGCCACTACATGAAGAAAAGGTTTTGAAAGCTAGTGAATGCCATGACCCCCCCCAAAAAAATTACTTTTGAGTTAATCTACAAATTTGATTGGTATTCTGAAATATTTAGAGAAACATATGGAATTATTTTAAGAACATTTGATACTCTGATCTTCAGAAAAACTTACCTGGTATAAACTAGAGCTGCCATGGACATCCATGTAGAATGGAAATTACTTTTTTCTTTTTCTTTTAAACAGTCATCATACAAGTTGTGTGCAGACATATGTCTCTTTCCTCTTGAGTGTATGTCATGTGATGACTCTTTCATATGTACCTTATGAACTTCTACATCTATGCACATTCTATCCCTAGGCTCTCAAGGGTGAAAGAGTCAATCATGGATTGAGAGGCAAGACAACCTCAGCCTCAAAATGTGGTTGTAATCATCAATAAGCAGAAGCTCTAAGAAAAAAAGTCATTAGATTTCAAAGTGAAATTAGGGCATAATTTTCCAAATTTAGTCAACTGCTTAAATAAGATGAAGTAAGTCGCCTTTCAAAGAGATAAACTACGTGTGACCTTCCTTTAGGATTGCTTTTCTTCATACCTATTGTTCTAGAAATAGTCCCCTTAAAAACCTTTGAAGGCTGATCTTTATCAATAATTTAATTTATCACTTAGAGTCTACTTTAAGAAAGGGATTCTTTGGCTGCATGTTTAGGATAAACTATCTAAAACTATTTCTCCTTAGCTGATTTTTACACTCATCCCAAGCCTGATAAGTTGACTCATCTGGAAGAAAGAATCTAAATTAAGAGAGAAATAAATTCATTGCCTCGAGGTGACCTGTGGGGAGCCCCTGGCCTGTGATGAACCACATGAGGTGGTTCAACCTGACGGTCTGTTCCAGCGCAAACCGCATCCTTCAGTTCTGTGATGTAGTGGAAGATGAGAAGACTTTTTGTTTGAGAATGGGAAAAGGCTGCCATTGTTCTAACAGTGTACATGATGGGCCTGCTCTCAGCTTGACACCCTGTCTTTATCCTTGGACCTTTACTAATGCAAGTAGTCTTCTTTTGGAAGAAACAACACTGGCAAACTCAATCTCTAGAAACAATTTGGAGAAGGATGTGCTTCCCAGTAGAGTGAAGGAAGTAATTACAAACCACTTCTGGATTAGAGGAATGTTAACTACAGTCTTTTTGTGGTTTTTTCTTCTTTCTTTCTTTCTTTCTTTCTTTCTTTTCTTTTCTTTTCTTTTCTTTTCTTTTGTGAGGAACTGCTGTACTTATTTCCATATTGGCTGCACCATCTTGTACCACCACCCTCATCAAGACAGCTGTACATATGAGCTCACAGTGGTTGGGACAGCATACGCAACACCTGTTCAGTCCCAGCGCAGGCACAATCCCATCCCTAGCTGTGGAGCTACTGGCAATTGCTAGATGCCAGGAGGGGGAGAGACTAAGACTAAGAATCTGGCCCCTGGTAAGTTGACCACATTCCAATGCAAAATCCAAGAATAAATGGGCAGTCAGCACAAATTAGTCTTGAATAATCAAAAAAAAATAGGATACAAAGTTAGAAGGGTAAGGAATAGGGGTGCTGAATTTGAGGGAGCTGGGGGACGTGGGTAGAAACGACCAAAGCAAGTTTTCTGAAGTTCTCCAAGAACTAACGAAACATTTTAACTGACACAGGCTTATATATATTTACATGTACATAATGTATCAGAGAAATTCGCATTTCTATCATGGCTTTGATTTCAGAGCCTATAAATTCCTCTTTTCTAGTTTTAAAATATCTAAGGTGTTATAAACTCCAGTCACCCTGCTGTGCTATGGAACAATGTGTTCCTTTTACATGACAGTATATTGGCAGCTGTTCTCCAAATTCCCCATAATACCTCCTCCCTCTCCCCAATCTCCCATCTTCTCAGCCTCTAATAATCAATTTCCTACTTTCTCCTGTGATATCAACTCTTGTGACTCCCACTAATGGCTGAGAACATACACTATTTATCTTTCTTTGCCTTCCATTTTAAATTATTGAAAATGCCCAAATTCTTTGTCATTGTCGTCATCATTTTTTGAGACAGGGTTTCTCTGTGTAGCCCTGACTATCGTGGAACTCTCTCTCTCTCTCTCTGTAAACCAGACTGGCCTCAAGCTCACAGAGATCCGCCTGCCTCTGCCTCCGGAGTGCTAGGATTAAAAGCGTGCGCACCCCCCACCACTGTCCAACTTCCCCTACTGCTCAGGCCTTAGATACCCCAAACTAGAGGAGGAGGTGGTTGTACTGCAATTACGCCATCATCTTAGAAAACATCTTCCTCGGTGATGTTTTCTCAATCCCCAACAGCTCAGTTCTCAACTGTCCCGGTTTAAAGTACTTACATCTTGAAACACTTGTACCACATGCAAATATTCTAAAAAGCTCCGAGTTACAGTATTTAAAATAAAATATCTTAGAAAGGAAACTGTGTGGATAACAGCCCTCTTGCTCTCCCAGCACTGTCTAACAGGAAATACTCAGATATGGAGAACCAGCCAACCAGTTCTCTATGAAGTACATGAACAATTCAAGTAAAGAATCTGCTCACATCCAGTCACATAACACACACACTTTCAGCTACACTTCGGTGTCAGCTGGAGCTACTTAACTTACACTTTGAACCAGGCGTCAGGCACTAGGCCACCACACCAGATACTGAGCCTGTGCCTCACCTTAAGTATTAAATGACACCGCACCTCTGCTCCCTCCACCCTCCTCTGTCATTTCCAACCAACCAAACAGGGCTGAGGAGCTTTCAAATGCTGAAAGGCCAGTTCACAGCAGAGCTGGGCTCTGCTTGCTGCCTGGCAACACGTATCACCAGACGAGTCCGAGCATGCGGGCCACAAATTTCCCAGTGACAAAAGTTTGAGATTAGCATTTTCCAGGCAACGATCCTGATGTTATGCTTTTTCCATCACACTAACACCAGAGAGACTTCTAGATCAGCAGTATGAACATGTAATACATAGATTCTCTTGTCTGGGAGTAGTCAGGATATGGAGTGCAAAGTGGTAGACAGCCAACTGACTTCTGACTGCCCAGGCAGGAGGCGCTACTGAAAAAAAATCTCGTCTGAGCTACTTCTCATAAAGAAAAGTCAATTCTTAACTCTCAGAATTGTCCCTTTCCCATGACCACTAGTGCACATGCTCCATGAGCGCCCTCAGCTTCCTTTGGTTCACGCCCACAGACTCAGTAGCTAAGACAAAGCCTGGCAAACAGCAAGTCCTTGAAAACGGTGGAGGAAACCACTAAGAGTGGGGTTGAGAGCAGGGGTCTCGTTGCTTGTTCTTGGTTACCACTACAATAGTGCCCAGCTCAAAGTAGACACAAAATAGTTAGCATGCAAAGACAGAACCCGCAGGACTCCACCTGCCTGCCCGGGCTGTGTTCTGTGGGTTCTTGGGCTCCCTCATCAGATCCACACAGGCCAACAGCTGAGCCTGCCCAGCCCCAAAGGAAATGGTTTTGCCCTGTTGGAACTCACGTTCCAATCCCCATGTCCTGTTTCCTTGTTAATGAAACTATTGAGGGCGATAATATGGAGAGACACTATTACAATAAAGTCACAGACCAATGACGCAGAAGTTTAGACAGCATATCACACAGATGGTTTATCCCAGTTACAAAAAAAATTTTTTTTAATGGATTAGTATGATCAAACTCTATTGCTTACCTGAACCATAATTAAATCTACTCAACTCTGTAATTAATGTATGGTTGTTGGGGGCTGCAGACCCCTGGCCCCTTGACTTTCTTTGCCTGCATCAGACCCTTTGCCTGCTGGAGTGAACTGAGAAAAACAACTTGTTTCCCTGTGCCTGCAGCTGCTGTGAAGGGGGTGGGGGTGGGGGGGAGTGGGGGGGTGTTCTGGTGAAGCCTGCAGCTGAAAGATCCCAAGAGCTGGGCATGGCTATCAGTTAAGGATCCCTCTGTTTCTATTGTGTGGAATAATTTGAGGAGTATTGGTATTAGTTCCTGTTTGAAAGTCTTGTAGAATTCTGAGCTGAAACCATCTGGTCCTGGGCTCTTTTTTACTTGGTAGACTTTTGATGACTGTTTCTATTCCTTCAGCAGTTATAGGTCTGCTTAATTTGCTTATCTGGTCTTGATTTAATTTTGGTAAGTGATATTTATCCAGAAAGTTGTTCATTCTCTTTAAGTTTTCCAATTTTGTGGAGTACAGGTTTTCAAAATATGGCCTGATGATCCTCTGTATTTCCTCCGTGTCTGTTGTTATGTCCCCCTTTTCATTTCTGATTTTGTTAATTTGGATATTCTCTCTCTGCCTTTTGGTTAGTTTGGATAAAGGTTTGTCTATTTTGTTGATTTTCTCGAAGAACCAACTCTTTGATTCTTTGTATTGATTTCTTTGTTTCTATTGTTGATTTCAGCCCTCAATTTGATTATTTCCTGTCATCTAGTTCTCTTAG
>PVIU01008768.1:0-25292 GCA_004026605.1 Ondatra zibethicus
AAAAAATCCAAAGGGTAGAAAGTTGGTCTTGTTCATTGTTGTTTCCTCTGTATTCAGGCAGTACCTGGTACATATATTAGGCCCTGTTAAAGGAAGAAATGACTGAGTGAATGAATGCACATCAAGACTTTTCAGCGCCCTTTCCATGGTGCCAAAGTTGATTGTTCTAGTGTTACCCTCAAGCCATTTTTCCTGCCTCAGCTGAAAAGTCATCTGTCACTTGCTGTTCTTTTCCCTCTGGCCCCAGGAAACTTGACAAATGCTTGTTCAGTGGCTTTTCCCATTGTACATCACACAAACATCCTCAGATACCTGAAGCAAGGTTAAGAGTAGAAGACCGTGTGTAAAATTCACCAAGCTCAGGAAAAGAAAATGTTGTCAAAGCTAAGAGATTTCTCAGCTATAATATTTAGAATCCTGGAACTCATTTAGCTTTCCTTTGTAGGGGAATACAAGAAACTAGATAAGGGGATGTGGTAAAAATCCTCAAATCTGTGGAACTCTTCTTAGTGTCCAGAGGGGCTGCAAAAGGAAGCTGTGTGAACACTGCCAAGGCATGCCACGGGGCTTGGACTCACAGCCAGTTTCTACAATGGCATCTTTCTTTTTCAGCTTTCTCAGATGTCTGAGATGATTTTTTCTTGAGTTTTTTTTTTTTTTTTTTTTTACTTTGGTCAGTGCTTTGCTTGCAAGGGACCTGTACAATTGATTATAAGTGAAGGTATTCCTCTGAATCTATATTTTTGCTTTAAGCTTCCCTCCTGAGTTTTAGACCATTATAACAGCTGCGTATCACAGATCTCAACCAGCTATGCCACAGCTATTTCAAACTGCACTTTTCCCCAAATAGAATTTATTCTCTGATCCCAGAAATGAGTTCTACCTTCTAAAGTGCCTATTGGGATCAAAGACACCACTTTCCATGCCATCACCTGGGCAGAAGTGTAGGCCTACTCCTCTAAGCTTCCCTAGCATAGCATTGATGGTTATAAAGTGACATTGATTGATAGCATCCTAGGTACCAGGTGCTATGCTAAGATCTTTATGTGTTTTTACCACATAAACCATCACTAATGACCGCAATGAAGATAGTTATTTTTACTTTATAGTTAGGGAAAAGAAGGAGATAGAAAAGTATCCTAATGCATCATTTTTGCCGGGAGTTTCTGTTCAGTCACATGGCAGCTTGAATCATCTTTCAATGTGCAGATTTACATGTGACTTGTCCTTGCATAGGATGCTTCACTAGCTTCTCAATGTCCTTGGAATATAACTGAGATTCTTTGTTAGGAGTATAGGACTCTTTGGGATCCAGTCACTCAGTGTTTGTCAATTCTCATTTCTAACTGCTCTTTCTTTGTCCTTCATCTCTATGAAGTAGCCACATTATGATAGATACTTATAGTCTCTCGGTATATGCATGTTTCCCCAGCCTCATTAAATTCTCTATTTATCCCACAAATGATCCCACAGAGCCCATCTTGTGTAGCACCGGCGGTATTGTAGTGAATAAAATAGGTCAGAGCCCCCACTCTGATGTTATCTGTTCTGTTAACATAAGGAGGCCATGTTACTATAGGGAAATAACCATGTAATACTTTCATGTCCTGGCCTTGAATGCTCTGTGGAGAAATGAAGTAGGCTTAGGCTCTAGTTTGGCTTCTGTTGCTGTGGTGAGCACATGAAATTGGTCACAGTCTATCACCGAGGGAAGTTAGGGCAGGAACTCAGGCAGGAGCTGAAACAGGCTATAGAGGAACATTGCTTACTGGACTGCTCCCTCTGCCTAACTCAACCATCTTTCTCTTATAGTCCAGGCCCATCAGCACATGGATGTCACAGCCTGCAGTGGACTGGTACTTATTGCATCAATTATCAATTAGGAAAAGACTGCACAGACATGGCCATAGGCCAATCTGATTTGGTCTTCACTTAATTTACCTTTTCTCTGGTTCCTTTAGGTTTGTGTCAAGTTGACAGCAGAAAACTCACAGTGGCAGTAATAGATCAGAAAGTGACAGGATTTTATTTGAAATAAAGGTATTCATAAGCAATTTGCTTGAGATAGGAACTTGCCAGAAATATTTGAAGAAACTAAGAGAAGGTCTATGAGGCCAATGCAGTGATCTGGAGGGATGAAGGGCAAAGGAAGTCTTAATATACTTAAGGAGGTCTTGAGACCATGGCAGAAACACTGGATTTCATTCCATATGCTAGAAGACTATAGAAATTAGAGATTGGAGGGTGATGGACTTGACTGACAGTTTCAAAGGATACAAGACCACAATGTGACTGTGAAATAGAGCACAGTGGGAGTAGAGGTTAGGCTGGAAGACTAGATAGGAAGGTTCTAAGAAGCACCGGTTGCTCTTTGAGAAGTTTCCATTCCTCATACACCTCTTTACCCTCCTCGGGTGGCCATGTTCTGGAGACAGCTGCCGTGAAGTAGCAAGTTGATCTAGGTAGAGAGGGCTGTCAGTCTGCAGAGGGAGGCAGGCAGATCCCGGATCACACAGAGTACGATTTACTGTAGACTGTTAGCTGGCTTTTTGTCTCTGTAATGAGATGCTTGAGACGATTACTTTATGAGTGAGGGAAGGTATATATGGCTCACAGTTTCAGAAGTTTCAGTCCATCGTCAGATGGCATCATTGCTTTTGGGTCTGTGGTCAGGGAGAACATTGTGATGGAGTCCTTAGGAAGAGGGAACTGTTGACTTTATGGTAGTTGGAAGGAGCCACAGGGTTTCCATATCTCCTTCCACAGCACACATCTAGCGTCTTAATTTCATACCATGAAGTCTGCCACCTAAATGTTTTACCACATCCCAATACAGCCATGAATTTGGGACTAACCCTTCAACACATGATTCTTGGGGCATTCAATCCATGCTACTGTAGGGACTAGCTGACGAAAGCAAGGCCAAAGGTAGTAACTAATTCAGTGGGTCTCTATGACTCCTGTCAGAAAGAAGGGACTTGTGGTTTTTTGCAGTATGCTGGTAAAGCACATGTAAAATAGGTCAGGGTTACTTGTGGGCGCTTGTTGTGGTTACAACTCAAGATTACTGGGTCTCTATGGTTTTTCTGCCCAGCTTTATGTACTCATATGCAGAGTATTTATATAAAAATAACTCTGGTGTTAGTTTTCTCCTCTAGTCTCCTGATGTAGAATCATATCTATAGTTTACAATGCTTTATCTAACTCTTTTGTACTCCTGTTACCCCATGGGTAACAGATTGACAAATATATAAATGAATGAATAAAGAAGTGGACAGATTGTTCAGCTAAGGCTAAATATCTACATACTTATTTAGTTGGATAAAGAAGGGCTTTAAAATAGCGCCATTCAGTTAAAATGACCTGTGTGTGTACAAGCCAACTTTATAGCACAATTTACAGATGTGAAAGCATCAGAGATCATAATTGCTGGAGAAACGTGATTAGTGGAGTTTTGAGGTCTTATAAAGTCCCTTTGACCCCAGTGTCACTTGCTGGAAAGCACTCAAGGCTGCCCCTCTACTGATCAGACTTTCCTCAAAGCTCCTCTCACAGTTTGTAACAGACGAGGGACCAGCATACTTAGATATTAGCTCAACAAACAGAAATTGCACCACTTTGATCATTTTTTTAAAGGCTGTCAAGCATTTGTGAAATTCCCACTTCAGCTTCCTGAGAGTGAAAAGTGACTTCCCGGGTCACTCATTTGTACAATAGTCTTTGGCTGGTTTTCTATGCATCCTCATGCCACTTAAAATGAACTTCATATAAGCAAATCTCTCATCTCAAGCAAATAATGGAAACATTATTTATTTGGTGAGTGTCCTAAAACATTCTGGAATTAACCAGCAAGCCTCTTGAGTGCACTTAAAAGGATGCCTTTTTGTTAGAGAAAAACCTTTCATGCAACTCCCAAGGATTTATCAATTAAATTTGAGCAGTTCTAACTTAGATATTTTTATCAGATATGTACTTTTGGCATCTGTACTAGGGTAAGTTCTGCAGGTACTGGGTCTGGACACTAAGTAGGAGATGTCAGGTCTTAGCTCTCAGTCTAGACCAATCTGGGGAAGTGTAGACCTCACTACATAGGGTTATTGAGCTTTGGAAATGTGGAACTATAGAACCCAGGTTTTAAATTCGTTAAATTATAGCTAAACTTGGAAAACTGACCCTTGATTTGGTTGTTTGGAGGCTTAAGTAAGTTGGAGTACCTTGACTATATGGCTCTACTAGTTCAGCTATAAATTTTATGAGTTTTACACTGAAAGTAACTTTCTGATGAAAATTTAGTGTACCAATCAAGAGATACTATAAGTACAAATTCCACACTGAGTTTGAATACCCGATTACAAAAGGATGTAAAATATCTCATTAATGCCTTTCATACTGATTACCTGTTGAAGTAATAGCATTTGCATATGTTGAGTTAAAATATGTTAACAAAATTAATTTATCTGGTTTATTTTTACATTATAAATGTGATTACTAATATTTTAACTATACATACTTATAATACTTCTACCAGAAAATGTTGACTGTCTTCCCATTACTACCTCATATTCATATCCTGTTATAGTCAAAAGCACACTGCTCACACACTTAGTCTTGTTCTATTGTTCCATCTATTTAGACCTGTGTTGGACACTGCAAGTTGAAAGCCAGCATTCGAATACTGTCTTCTCAAGTTCCTATATAGAACACTAATATCTCAGACACTAAAATCAACAATTAATAAGTGGAACCTCATGAAACTGAAAAGCTTCTGTATGTCAAAGGACACTTGACAAAATGGCAGCTCACAGAATGGGAAAATATCGTCATCATCCCCACATCTGACAGAAGGCTGATTGCTGTAGGAACTCCTTCAACCAATAGCCTTTAAGATACCCGCTCACTTGGGTGTGGTCTCTTGTACTATAAAAGCAGTCATAAAGCTTGCATGCTCTCTCTCTCAGCTGCTGGATTCAGTTTCTGTTCTACACTTGTGCAGAGGACTACCCCCAAATAAAGAACCCTTTATTATACTCGCTTCTGAGCTAGTGTGAGACTACTTTATAGTGTTCATCTACATCTGTGCCCAATGTGGGGCTGACTACATCCACATAAAACCTGAGAGAGCTTTAAAAAGGAATTCTAGACACAAAATGGGTTAATTTAATGTGTAAGAGCTAGTTAATAAGAAGCCTAAACTAATAGGCCAAGCAGTGTTGTAATTAATACAGTTTCTGTGTGATTATTTAGGGTCTGGGAGGCCAGGAAACAAATGAGCAGCCTCTGCCTACAGCTGATTTCCAAAATATATAAAGAACTCAAGAAATCAGACATCAAAAAACAAATCAACAAATAATCCAATTAAAAAATAGGTTACAAACTTAAACAGAGAATTCTTAATAGAAGAATCTCAAGTAGCTGAGAAACACCGAAAGAAATGTTCAACATCCTTATCTGTTAAGGAAATATAAATCAAAATGACTCTGAGATTCCATCTTACTCCTGTCAGAATAACTAAGATAAAAAACACCAGTGACAGCTCATGTTGGAGAGGATGTGGAGCAAAGGAAACACTAATTCATTGCTGGTAGGAGTGCAAACTTGTACAGCCACTTTGGAATTTAATATGGCGGTTTCTCAGAAAATTGGGAATTGTTCTACCTCAAAACTCAGCTACATCACTCTTGGGCATATATCCAAAGGATGCTCAATAATGCCACAATGACTTGCTCAACTAAGTTCATAGAAGCATTATTCATGATAGCCAGAACCTGAAAACAATCTAGCTGTCCCTCAACTGAAGAATGGATAAAGAAAATGTGGTACATTTATAGAATGGAATATTACTCAGCTGGTAAGAACAATGGCATAATGAAATTCAAAGACAAATGAATGGAACTGGAAAAAAAAAACACCATTCTAAGTGAGGTAACCCAGACCCAGAAAGACATATTCAGTCTTTCAGTTATAAGGGGATCTTAGCTGTAAAATAAGACAACCATGCTACAAACCACAGACCCAGAGAGGCTAGGTAACAAGAAGGGGCCAAGGGAGGCAGTCAGATCTCCCTGGAAAGGGGAAATAGAAGAGATTTTTATGGTTGGACTGTGAAGGGTAGGGATGGAAACATGAAGGATCAGGTGGGGATGGGGTGGGTGGGAGAGTACTGAAAGGGGGGTCATTTCAGGGTCAGGTAGAAATCTGGTGTAAGAGAAACTCCCAGGAATCTACAAGGATGACCCCAGCTAAGACTCCTACCAAAACGGGATACAAAGCCTGACCTGGCCATTTCCTGTGATCAGGCATGACTACCAGTGGAAGGATTGGGATATCAACCCAGCCACATAACCTCCAATCTACAGTCTGTCTAACCTATGGGATGTGCTTGGGTAAAGGTAGCCAGGAGATTGTGGGAATAGCCAACTAGTTACTGGTATAGCCTGAGACCCATGCCCTGAGAATGAATCCAACCCTGACACTGTCTGGAGCACCAGGACCCACAGGCTGGATGACCCTGAGAACTAGGATTGAACTAAATACGACTTGAGAAAAAATGTCAAAGTAATGATGTGCAATGATATTCTGCTATACTCATAGATGGGTGCCTAGCCCAAATGTCATCAGAGAGGCTTCATCCATCAACTGGTGGAAACAGATGCAGAAATCCACAGTTAAACATTTGTTCGAGCTCAGGGAATCCTACTGAAGAGAGGAAGGAACATTTGTCGGAGCCAAAGGAGTCAAAGACACAAGAAAACCCACAGAATCCACTAATCTGGGCCCATAGGAACTCACAGAGATTGAAATGACAATGAGGAGCCTGCATGGGACTGACATAGGCACATCTATGTGAAAGTTGTGTAGCTTGGTCTTCTTTTGGGACTCCTAACAGTGGAAACAGGAGATGTTTCTGACTCTTTTTCTGGCTTTTGGTATCTTCCTACTTATACTGGGTCACCTTGCCCAGGCTTAATACACGGGGAGGTGCTTAGTCTTACTGCAACTTGATATGCCATGTTTTGTTGATATTCATGGAAGACCTGCCCTATCTTAAACAGAAACGGAGGAGTGGGTTGGGAGAAGAGACAGAGGGGAGGTGGGAAGGGGAGAGACTTAGAGGAAAGGAGGGAGGGGAAATTGCAGTCAGGTCGTAAAACAAGTAAATGAATTAATGAATGAATGAATAAATAAAAGAAATAAAACAGCTCATCTTGAAAGGATTAAAAGAAAAGAATACTGTTTCCTACTTAGTCTGTTTCTAAGGATACAGAGACAACCCACTCTAGAGACATATTCAAGTCACTCTGGATTTGGGAATCTGAGATCACAGCCTTGATGGTAAGTTGTTGGACTGGAACTTCAAAGTCACTCAGGTGATTTGGCCATTCTGTAACCCAAAGGCTTGCTTGGTGAAAGAGCCTTCCCAGAGAACCATGGTGTCTAATGTGGAGAACACGGAGAGTATTTTTGGGCAGAGCTGTGGAGCCTGAGAAGAAACATAGTGGGGCCATTACCACAGTGAAATTTTATCAATTCCATTTGTATATTTAACATAACCTTCCTTCATTTGAGATATTTTGAAAGGATTTCTGTTTATTAAATTTTTACTTTTGAGATTATAATTGCAATGTTTTTCATTTCCCTTTCTCCTTCCAAAGCCTCCCATATACCTTTCTTTACTCTCTTTCAAATTCTTGGTTTCTTTTTCATTAATTGTTATTGTATGTGTATATGTATATATATTCCTATATATGTGTTGAATATGTGTAGAATCTGCTCAGTCAGTATTATGTATGTATGTTTTCAGGGTTGACTCTTTGATATTTGACATTGGATAACCGATGGGTGGACTCTTCTCTGGGTGAGACGATTTCTTCTGCCCTCAGCATTCCTTAGTTGTCCAGCATAATCTCTAACAACAACCTCAACATTTGTCCTTATACCTACAGATAAGTGTAGTATTCCCCACTCATCAAGGAAACTTTGAAGCACGATTAACATAAACTCAGGGATAGAAATTGGGGTTCGACCTGAAGACCAGAGAAGCAAAACAATCAGCCACTGGTTCTTACCTTGACCTCAGTCTGAAAATGGTGATCCAGTCTCCAGGAATCTTAGAATGCGATTGAGTTTGAGAGGTGTTTCCTCTCATTTTATAATCCTCCCTAGGGCTAGGGTTAAAAGCATGCACCACTGGGATTAAAGGCTTGCACCATTTGGTGTAGGCAGAGGCTGCTCGTTTGTTTCCCAGCTGCCCAGACCTGAATAATAGCACAGAGACTCTACTAAATACAACACTGCTTGGCCTATTAGTTGAAGCTTCTTATTAACTAACTCTTACATCTTAAATTAACCAATTTCTATCAAGCTGTGTCTTGCCATGTGGCTGTGGCTTACTGGTAAGGTTCCATTTAGTGTCTGTCTCCTTCGGCAGCTATGGTGTCTCTGTGACTCTGCCTTCTTTTCTCCTCTGTCTATGCTTGGAATTCCTGCCTTGCTCTATTCTGTGCTGCCATAGGCCTAAAGCAGATTCTTTATTAAGCAATGGCAACAAAATATATTCACATCATACAGAGGGGAATCCCATATCAGCTGTTTCTATGGTAAACTAGTGTGGCTACTGGGGTTAAAGGTGTTTGTTACCACTACCTGGTCTGTAAGGCTGCCCAGTGGGACTGTTTTACTCTCTAATCCTCATAAAAGCTTCATTTATTAAAATACAAATGAAATGCCCCTACAAAATTTCACTTTGCAATAGAGAGAGATGACTATAGAAGTCTGTATGTAATCAATCAAAATGCAGAGTTGTGGAGCCCTGTTCTAATGGATACCTCTGTAAGATACTCCTTCATTTAAGGCTCAGGAAGCATTGCAGAAGAGAGGGCAAAAGATCAAGAGCCAGTAGATCAAGGAGTTTGCTGTGAAATGTGTCTCCTAGTAATGTCAGAAACTAAACCCATTACGTTTCAGCAACATGACTGTCCAAGCATGAGCTGAGCAGGGACAACATCAATAGACGTACCAAAGTGAAAGGGAAAGGCCCAGGAGGTCTCAACCATATGCAAAGCACTGCAGGACTTCTTTTTCTTAAAGTTACAGATTTTCACTCATGTATACATGATTAGGAAAATACATCAAACATTCGCTGCAATAAAAAGTCATGAGACTATGCAGCATTGAAAGAGAAATGAGCTGCATGTAAGGAGAATGTGCTTTGAAAGAAGAACTAACACAGTCCTCAACTGTGGCTGGGTTCATTATTGGATTCTAATGTTCCTAGTGAATCTCTGTAAACTCAGAATCATTTCTCAGTTATACTAAGTCATCACTTTTCCTTCTTGTCCTGGTTTTCTTCTAAATTTGATTGTGTTTCTTCAGATGTGATGGTAATATGTGACAGAATGGATTAAAAATGAAAGCAGATATGAGATTCCAGATGTCTGTCATTAAACCATACAGTGAGGAGTTTATAAATATGGAAGACAATTCTTCTCTTCTCAATAAATTTTGATTCTGAAAATTAGCTGTTTTCCATAAACCTTATGTCAACGATAGAGGGTTTATTGAACATTTTAAAGTTTTTCTATTTTAGTTGCTAATATGAGGAACCTAAATAGATATGTCCCACATAAACATGGTGAAATATACCTATTATCCCAGCATTCAAGACACTGAGGCAGAATAATCACAAAGAGTTTATTGCTAGCCTGGTTTTCACAGCTAGACTTTTTCTCAGAATGAAAGAAAACAATACCCAAACCAAGTAGCTTGGGGAAGTCCTCAGTAACTAAGAGTATACCATTTCGAGTATGGGGACTGGATTTAGGGCTCACAGATCCGAAGTAAAAATATTGGGTGTGTGTGATGGGCTGCCTGTAATTCCAGCCTGGGAAGCTGGATCTCCATAGCATGCTGGCTCGTGAGATTAGCCACATCAGGGAGCTCTGGGCTTAATTGGGATTCACTGTCTCATTGAATAAGAGCAATGATGAGTCCAGGCCTTCTCTTGGACACACAAGCACACACGTGCCCACACAATTGTGAGCATATATACACAACTCTCATGCACTCAATACACACAGAGAGAACAAAGCCACACACCCATACAGCTCATACACATCACACACACACACACACACACACACACACATACACACTGGAAAAGAAAAAGAGTGTCATGATTCTAAGCTGAAAATTGTTAAGATAAATGAGGAGAGTTCATAAATGAATGAGTTTGGAGCTATGTGGGTTTTTACCTGCATTCACAATGCCTATGTGTACACTGGAGCTATACAAGAGCGTGATTACAATAGTTTTCAGCCCTAGCATCAAAGTCAGTCTAGTGGATCAAAAATAATTATAGAATCCCAGATTTCTGTCTCTAGATGTTTAAATCAGAAGGCCTAGGAAGATATCTAGAAATCTGTGCCTTTGGAAAGAGCCCCAGGAATTTCTTTATATGAAATACAAAGAGCATCAAAGACAAGATACCATCTATTACAAAGAAATTCAGGAGATAAAAACAAATGAAATTGCTTGCTGCAGTCTGGCTCTGGCTTTCTTCTGGCAAGTCTATCGAGAAATAAAATAGCATGAGGCAGCTTGTTCAGCTCAGGTGGCCTTGAACACATTGGGGACATGTGTTCCTCTGGCTGTTTCCCTGATACCCTATCATGCAGCTTTCCAAACCAAGCAGGTTCTCAAGGTTACACCCTAAACACAGGAGCCAGGTTCTCAGGGGCACACCCCAAATATGGAACCAGGTTCAGCATTTGGAAGATGAGATGGTACAGTCCCCACAGACTCAGTCCTTGAAACTTGTTTTACTTAGGCTCTTTAAAAAGTTCCCTTGACTTCACTGTTTTGTAAAACAGTCATCATTTAATAAATACCTTCTATAATTTATTGGTTTTCTTTTTTTACTTTGAAAAGTGTTGAGGTATGTTGAGAATCAATTCAATTTCACATATTTTGTTGTTATTTCAATTCCTTTATACTGAGTTTAAATTATATCTTGTCCACTCAAATCAACTTATAAAATATACTAATATATTGCCCTAGTATTTTAATTAATCTTTTTCTCTTAAATCTTAATATAGTTTCCATAAAATAGTCCTCTTGTTTTGTTTTTATTTTTTAATTACATAATTTAGCGCTCTGTAAGCATTGTTAAAGAGGCTGACTAATATATTAGCAAGTGCCATTCTTTGATACATACACCTCGGTAGCTATTGAGCAAGTACAAGGGAGAAAGTAAATATTTAATTTGATTTAAGTGAATGTACTTAATCCAATAGTAACCATTACTAGTTAGTGATACAACAAATTTTGTTTCTCCCTTTTGGTTTCTCATTTAATACTGGGAAATTCCCCCATGTGCTTTATACTTTGTCTGAGAAAATGGTAAGAGAGAGGAATAAGAGGCAAGTCTGTGTGGAACTAAAATGAGTCAGGAGACTTCAGTCCTGGGCTAAACTCTCTACCAGCTGTGGGACTTCATGAATCGCCTATCATCTTAGCAACTTAGCCAGGGGGGTAAAACATGCCTTTGCTAGCAGGGGCTGAGACTGAGAAAGTTTCTCTCCCTAGTGATGGCCTGGAGTCACAGATTTCCTTTCATGTTTACCCTCTATCCAGTGACTACGCTGTGCTTTTTTAGTTGTCTATGGTTTGATAGTCGGCTTCCCACGTCATAGTTTGAGAGATAGTGCTAATTGCATTTTGTCTAGTTCAGTCCTTTCTCTTCTCTCATGGATTAAATAGACTTCTATGGGCTTTCCACTACCACTAGGTGGTGACTGATGGTCCAAGTGTTCATGGTCCCCCAGGCATTGGTGAGAAAGTAAGAAGAGACATACTGCCACCTAGTGCCTCAGTGACAATAATGTCTACAGTCATTAGAAGTCTTGATTAATATTAGAGTCTGAAACTAGGTATGCATTATTAGTACACATGTGTTATTATGTACTATTAACACAAATATTATTGTGTATATATTATGTAAATATTGTTAGTCATGTGTTACAGATGAGAAAAATGGGTTCAAAAGACCAAATAGTGATCTGTGGAAGAACAGAGCCTGGCAATGGGTCCTACATCATTTATATTCCATCCTATCATGTGGCTATCAGTTACACATGGGAACACCTATTCCGTATCCTCATGTGCATGTGTGTGTATGCATGCATGCATGCATGCGTGTGTGCGTGCATGCATGAAAGAGAGAGAGAGGAAGAGAGAGATAGAAAGAGAGAGAGAGAGAAGCAATGGTAAGTGTAGGGCTAGGAACTGGAGCTATATAATAAAAGATCACAAATATCATAAATGAACTTGAGATTATGGCTTATAAACATTCCATCAATTGATCATGAGATGAGTAGCTGGGATCAGGATAATAAATGGATGCTTCAGTGAGATACCCAACACCCTTTCAGGGCAAGTAGTCGAAACATAATGTCATCAGGTTCTAAATGTCTAATTGGTGATTGTTGCTTTGGGGGAGTCATTTTGCTGTTAGCAATGGCTTGCGAGATAGCTGTGACATAGGCCTGTGAAGGAAGGGATTAGTGCACATTCATTCAGCAGCCACAGGAGGTCCTAGCAGGAATGATTGAGTTTTCATCTCATCTGCCAATTCTAATTGATTGGTGGTAGTTCTTTGGAGAGATAGACTATGCAGAGAAGAAATTGATGGGGCTCCAGGACTTTGTGGGAGTGTGTCATTAATTGATTAGCATTATCTGCTATGAGGATTAGGAACTGGTTCGTGTCTGTTGTATTTACTGCTATACTTAGGATGATAGTTTGCACATCAAATTTTTTTTTGGGGGGGAATGTACATTGGAGGAAAGGAGATGATGTCATAAAAGTCAAGCGAATGGCATGTTTTGAGCCATAGAATGCCTCTAGGTACAGCAAGTGGATCTGGCTCAATTTCTAGAAAGTTGTTACTCTATCCATGGCATTCTTCCATGATGGAGGGGTGATCCAGCAGTTGAAGGTGGTATTTCAAGGAGCTCCAGTTGCCAGTCCCCACCTGAGCCTGGTGCTTTTGGGAACGACACTGTGATTCATTTTCACTGCTCAGTTGTAGGCTTCCTTTGTTCTGTAGGCTCCTTTTCCTCTCTGGATCATCAACCCACACTCCTTGTAGTCTAAACTGATGTCTGTCTTTTTTCTAACTCACAGTTAGCCTGATCATACTGGAAAAAAAGAGCTACCTCTTAAAAGAATTCTTACTCAGTTCTAGACATTATATTTTATATGCAGTGCAGTTGGCCTTTGATGTCTGTGGGACTTCCAACTGTGGGTTCACCCAATGACTGTCTGAAAACATTTGGAAATATTTGGACTGAGCAGGCACAGCTTCTTTCCTGTCATTGTTCTTCGAACACAAAAACTATTGATGTTACTTTTACATTGTGGTAGGTATGATAAACAATTTAGATATGATTTAGATCATATTGGGGGATGTAGGCTGTGCAGACATACAATGTATGCAAATATTATGCCATTTATATGGAATTTGAGCACCTACAGGGTTTGGAATATGAGACCAGACTTTTGTGAATATTGAGGGCTGACTGTATATTATTTAATCACCACAAGAGCTTAGTGGAATTAAGATTTATTATTTGCAAATAAAGAAACTAAATTACTTATAAGCTAACTTGCTTAAGGTTGCTTACTGAATAAGTGACAGACTTGAAGTTTAAACTCAGGGCTCTGAATTTAACAGCCTGTATACTTAACCTTCATATGATGGTATTACTGGAGCACTAGGGGCTCACATTGAACTGCTTCATACTTAATGAGCCACAGCTCACTCATAGACACTGAAATCTGAGAAAATTATAGATTTCTTTCAAACATGCTACAACCTCTCTCATTTAGGTAGATGATTCATCTTTTTTAGGTGACAAATAGAAGCTCATAGCTTAACTTACTCACTCAGAGCGAATCCCTACCATTCACACTGGTGCTGGAGAACTGATTTCTTCAACCCCAGGGACACTCACTTCCTTGGCCTCCCAGACTGAAGTCCAGTACTGGTGACTTCCTTTACTTCATTGTGCATTGAAGAACCTACTAATTCATCACCAATCTGCTTATAGCACATCTAACTAGACTCTTGTTGTCCAGGAAGCCCATCAATGGATTTTTTTAGTCTTTGGAAATTCATTCTAGCTATTACTTTTTTGTTTGTTTGTTTAGTTTTGATACAGAAATTCTCTATATAACTCTGGCTGGCCTCAAACTCATATAGATCCACTTGCCATTGACTCCGAGTGCTGGCACTAAAGATGTGTGCCACAACACCCACATCTGTATTTTACTAACTTGATTAACATGTCTAATCTAGGTTTCTATGGCATAAAAACTCAATTCTTTGTGCCCTTTAACCATGAAAAGAACTACAGCTTCTCAAGCCTCTTCACATTTTATGAAGTTGAAAATCTCAGTTTTATTTCCTTTACTAAATTAGTAACACGGTAATTTATTTTTTGCTTTATCTTTTCTTCTAGACTTACGGGTTAGTATTTTGTGATTGTCATAAGAAATGACCACAAACTCACTTACTTGGACGGAAAATAATTATTTTATTCTTCTGGAGCTTATTGGTCCATAGTTACCCTGGGCTAAAATTAAGGTGGTTTCTCCTGGAAATGCTGAGGAGAGTCTGTTCCTTCACCTGTCCCAGATTCTTGATGTCCCTGGGCTGCCTTGGCTCCTTCTCCCATCCTTCATATTCTAGCATCACTTCAAATCTGGATTTTTGTTTCCTGCCTTCTTTTCTTGCAATGGACCTGAGACTCCCGTGATTACCACAGGGTCATCCATACGACCCAAGGGAAAGAAATCTCCCACGAGCCTCAACACTTCTGCAGAGTTTCTTTTGACGTTTATAGGTTCAAAGAATGTGAATGTGGGCGTATCTAGGGAAGAAGTAATTAGTTGACCACATATTCCTAATTATAGATTGCAAGAGAGTTCTGGTCGGAACATCCTGTGGCAATTCTGTTTTGTCAGTAGCACCACCCTCCACCAATTACTAAACAAGTTCCTAAACATGAACAACAGTAAGGTCAGAAATCAATGTGTCAGGACGACACATGTTCCTGGTCTCACAGTTAAAGAACAAGAGTAGATCCTCCGGTTCTCAGGTCAGTGTTCCTTCAACTATATTCATCATTCCTTTGAGGAGAATTGTTTCTTTTATTCATGTAATTAATCATACATTCAGGAATTAATTACCTCTTCAGTGTAGATAGTTTTGTTCAGTGTTGGGGATAAAATAAACAGCATAGTTTTGGTCTTTAAGGAGTTTAGTTCTAGGGAACAATGATGTAAGCACAGTGCTATAGATTATGGCCTGGCTACCACAAGAGAAGCATTGCAAGATTCAGAGTGAGCTCTAAAGAGGGAGGAGATACCTGTTTATCTTTGGAGCCAGATGTGGGCTGGAGGACAGTCATGAGAGCTCGGCATTTCTAGCTATAGAAACAGAACAGAACATAGAAAGCCGTTCATGTTCCCAGAAGTAGTGCAGTGCATACAAAATCATAGGTGATTAAAAATATCATGATGAAGGGGAGACTCTGTAAAGTTTATTATGTTTAGAATGCAAATCCTGAGGTTAGCTGTGAGGGGGCTGGACTGGTGCGGAAGATTGAAGTACCCACAATTTTGCTTTTGTCTTTTAAATACGCTTTTTCCATTTTCATTTTTCTGACACTCCAAGTCCTTGAGACTCTGATAGCACTGCCCTAATGATATCCTGTCACCTGGCCTCATAGGGACTGTTCATTGGAGTGTGGCTGGAGAAGGGCCAGTGGAGTCTTCTCTCAGGCTGACAGTTGCTCACTGGGTAGACGACATCTTCCCATTTGTACAGCAGGTGAGCTGGAAGGAGGTGTGTGAAGCCACTGGCTGGCACCCCTTCCCCAGATGGAATCTGTATGTGGAAAGACCAGTAGAGTGCGAACTGCAAGGAGTCCATAAGCGTCCCGTTAATATTGCTGGATCTCCTGGATTCAGGCATGTCGGAAGACTAATATGACACTCGAGCCTCTCTTTTGCTTGCAATATAAGCTTTACGTTTCCAACATTTACAAATGAATATTGATGACAGCAGAAATTTGGGTTTTAGTTAATACATGGGATAGCAACCAACTACCTTAAAGGAAATGTGGAGGGCCTTGATAATGTCTTCAGGGTTTTTTTTAGTGAGCAGGAAGCTAAGAACAGGATGAGAGTGATGGACCAGACTTGGTACGGATGTCACTTGTTAGGAACAGTCACCAGGACAGGGAAGTGGGAGCTGTCCAGGGGCTGATGATGGACATTGATTTCTTATGTGACATTAGAGTCCTAAGAATCTGTATTATTATGAAAGTACCAATAAAAGCCATTTAGATTGGGGTCAAAGTAACAGTTCCAAACCAGCTCTTGAAACAATAAGGTTTTTTAATTCATAAAAACCTTCCCTCTGTCAATGATTTGACAGTTTTCATTACTTCATTGTAGCAAAATTTACAGTGCTGAAATGAACCTCAGTTCAGATGATGTTTCTCACAGGAACTTGCTGTGTGGCTTGAGGCAAATTGCTTAGCTTCACTGCGTTTTAGTTTCTTTACCTAATGAGATTAGCAATGCTGACCTTTATCTATGAGAATAATTTGTTTGTATGAAACCGAAAAGAATCTAAATCAAGTTGGGCAGTGGTGGTGCACACCTTTAATCCCAGCATTTGGGAGGCAGAAGCAGGTGGATCTCTGTGAGTTCAAGGCCACCCTGGTTTACAGAGTAAGTTCCAGGACAGTCAGGGCTGTACAGAGAAACCCTGTCTTGAAAAAAACAAAACAAAACAATCCAGATGAGAACAATGGTAATTTTAGGTAATGTTTGATCTAGCTTCTTAAGCTCCTGATTTTTTTTTTTAGTCTTTACTTCTTGGCTCTGTGTCTTCAACATTGGTGCTCATATTGGAAATATAGTTCTTTATGTGTCCTCAGTGCCTACCAGCACAAGATGGGGCACCTGTTCTCTGGGAAGGAGGCTGTACCTCTGTGTTTCTGGTGAGTTCCAGGGATTTCATAGACAACTGCAGAGATTTGTGCTGCCTCTGAAACAGTTACTGTACTCAGGGAGGAGTCTACATTGTCTCCAAGTCAATCAAGACCCACTCTTTGAGATGAGGCAGGTCAATGAGGACAAACAAAGAGGAAGGTGTCTTCTCAGGAGACATTTAGGCAAGAGGGCAGTGACTACAAGATGACGCATGGCAGGCATGTGCCCACTGTGCTTTTTTTCATGAGACAATAAAGGAAATCTTTAGCACAATATTTGGCATGTGGGAAACACCCATTTAATATTAGTTTTGTATTGTAGTTACTTTTCTTCCGCTCACAGGGACATGTTTCCACAAACGACATGACTGTAATGTAGACAAAGTTTGAAAATATGAAAAGTCAAGCCAGAATTCACTGCCAGCATTCCTCCGTGGGAAGGACAGGGACTCAGGATGGCCTTTGTACTGACAGAAGTAGAGGCCCGCCGTGCAAAAACACTTGCCAAAGGTTCATGCAGTGTTAGGAGAGACGCCAGAGCTCAGCTCTTCAACCCCCAGCCCTGCTGTCTGTTCCCTCTCGCTGACTCTCCTTTCTTCAGGAGCCTGTATAGAGCAGGGCTCAGCAGTCAAGCAGACAATGATCTATGTCCATGGGAGTCCCCAGGAAAAACTGAAAACCACCAGGTTAAGGGCAGAGGCTACATCTGGAAGCTTCCATTTGAGAAAACGCTGTCTGCTGTTCTGTCCCTGAATGCTCTACTCTGCCATCACAGTCAGTCTCAAACCTGCCATAATACGGGAAGCTGTCAATTAGGGAGGCTCCTTTGAGCTGTGCTGTCTGTGCTTACTACACACCACTCCCCTCCCACTTCCCCTAAATGTGCCCATTAGGGAGGGAAGGTCCCTGTTGTAAGATTGCTCCCTGATGGTGGCAGGACACAAAACAGCCAAATTTATGTCAGAAAGCTGAAATCAGTTATTGCTGACAGCAGTAATAACGGGACCTCGAACATGACCTAGTTTATTGCTCTCAGCGCCTGGTCTGAGTTGATAAATTCCTTTTGAGAGACCAAATGGGCATGTGGGAATCCAGAGGGAAAGATGGCAATAGAGCTATGGTGGCAGCAGAGGAAGGAGTGAGCACAGGTATGCTCCTCATTACTCCTTAGCACTCACTTCCATTTGTTAAGTCACAAGCTCTGGGACGTGCATTTTAAATGCATTTTCTGTAATCTTCAGTACGATCGGGAAAAATAAATATTAGTCCTGGTCTAAAGATAAGACAACCAAAACTGGAGCCCGAAGCTGCGGAGATAGCCCAGTATTTGCCTAGCAAATACAGTGCTTCAGTTTGATTCCACTTACACACACACACACACACACACACACACACACACACACACACGATTCTAGAGAAATTACTCATCCGAGATCACACAGCTAGTCAGTGGAGATGCCCAGTTTGGTCAGGTTCTGTCTGACAACTGAGCTTTATGTCATCACACGTTATTGAGCACCTGGTTTATCATATTCAATTGATTTCCTTTAGGTTTCTTTCTTGAGTTGGGTACTAAAGCAGCTTCCACCGTACTAACCAGCAGTTTGGGTTTCTGGGGTGGAGGGGGTGAGAAAGCTCTTATGACAGGAGTCTTGAATGCTGAAAAGGAGGGGACATGCATGCACATGTTTACGTGTGAGTCTTAAATCGCATCCACCATGGCCGCAGTCTGGATCTGTAGCAATACTTTACTATTTGCCTTCCCTTCTCTGCTGCCGGCCTGCAGCAGTCTGGAGGTAGTAGGCTAGAAAGAAACTAATGAGAATGATACCTTGATTGATGGGGCAGTTCTTTCTGGATTTAAAAGGGCCTTGTTATAATGACAGCAGTCCATTTTCACACTACACATTTAATATAGAGATATAAAAGCCTCGAACACCTAAAATATTCAAGAGCTTTGGAGGATGAGCCCACCAGTCAAACTGTGTCTCGTACCCACAAAGCTCAGGGCTTCAGCTGCTCATGCAATCTGAAAGTGCCAGATGTGGCTCTGGAATGCCTCTCCTTCTCTTTCGTGTTCATCCTTTGCTTACATATACCTCCTCTTCAAAAGGGTCAATGCATGGCACTGGAGCTCATCTCTAGTGAATTACTAGACATTTATTTAGAGGTAATTTAGCTTCTAACTTGTCTCTGAGCCTGTCTTTTCTCCGAACAGCTGGACTCAGCTATGTTTCCCTACCTGCCCTCTCCCCCAGTGGACAGTGCGACAGCATGCATGGCATTGAGTGGTCTGATTCTGGAGTTCATCAGTGGTGCAGACCAAAACTCTTCATCAGGCCTTATGCTCAAATTTTCTTCCTTAGACTTTGAATTGTTTTTAACTTAGAGTAATTCTAATACTTTGAGACTCTCACAACACTTAAACGTTGCTGAAATTGTTAGTGCCAGCCCCTGTATACTTCCCTGGGCACACAGCCTGTCAAGAATAGGATATAGATTGGTGCCTGGGACTGGGAAGAGATAAAGACAGATACCAGGCAGGAGAAAGGTACGAAAGACACACGTCTATTTCTCAGTTTTGCAAAAAGGTAGCCTGTTAACCCTGCTAGGAATCAGAGGAAATTTCCAGAAAACCTGAAACTCCTCTGATAGTCATTCATGTCATAGGAGAAGATAGTTCTCTAATTTGCAAAGGGCAGTGCTGCTTCACAAAGAGGCTCGCAGTGCCGTGTTCCTGTCAGAAAGTTTCCTGAAAAATGCCAACCGATGGTGTCCTGTGCACCCCGTCCACACCTCACGCATCTTGAATGGAGCCCAGAACTGGGTTCCCACACAGATGGTCTGACAGCCTGGTGTGACAGAGAGGAAGTGAGCTATTTTACAAAGTGTGTGAGATTGGAATGAAATGAACAAGACATGCTGTTCTAGAAGAGTGTCTTGTGATTTCAATAGCCAGAAGACCTTTGATCTTCTGTTGCTTTTTGGTGACTTTGAAATGTCTTCCACTCAACAGCTACCCAGGCAAAGTCTTCTGATGCACTCAACAAAGGACGGTCATGTGTGGGTGTCACTCAGCACATCGGGATCAGGGCTTACAGGCAACACCTATTCTTTTTGGGCAGCTATAAATCAAAATATTATTCTTGTAAATATATTCTCCAGTAAGACTGTTGAATATGCAAATTATCATGAGGCAAGCCATTCATTCTTTTTAGGTTTTCAGAGTCATCTTTTCACGTCTATGCTTCTAGGCAATGGTAATCCACTGAATATTAAGTGCTCACTTTTCAACGTGTTACTTTTATAATTGGAATCTGGAATTTTCCATGAACAAATCATTAGAGACAAATGAGGTACTTTGCTGCTTTTTAACTCTTTCTCTGTCTGTCCGTCTCTCTCTCTCTCTCTCTCTCTCTCTCTCTCTCTCTCTCTCTCGCTCATCCTTTCAACAAACCTTACTCATTGTGTGCCATTTACCATTCTGGGGAAGATATGGTGATGATCAAACCAGACAGTAGGAAGAGTTGTTTATTTACTAACACACAAAAGTATAGTTGTAACAACTGCTATGAAAAAGAGGTTCAGATCTGTAAGAAACAGTTGTAGAGAAACTGACTGTGGGAACTCCAGGCAGCAGGAAGAGCATGTGCAAAAGCAGAGTCTAAAGGGAGGGCAATTGTCATTTATATCACAGCCTATAAGAGATGATCACAGACTGAATGGCTTAAAATAATGCAAATATTTCTGGAGCTAAGAAATCTGAAATATGTCTCACAGCAGTAAAATTAAGGTGTGGAGAGGCTGTGATTCTTCTGAGGGCTGCATTGATGGATCTACTCCTTGCCCTTTGCCACTCCTAATGGTTGTCCCTCCCTGAGACTCACAGCTTCTTCCTTGTACCACTCCAATCTCTGCTTCTATGATTACATCATTATTATTTCCTCCTTTCTCACTGACCCTCCTGATTCTCCAGGACTTTCTTGGTTCACAAGGCTAACTCAGAATAGTTGGTACACCTCAGTGTTCTTAATTCCATCTACAAAGTTCACTTGGACGTGGAAGGCAATATGCTTTAAGGTTGCAGAGACTAGAAGGGCTCTGTCAGTCAGAGTAGTGTCATGAGTTTTTGAACAAATGAAAGCAGCTAAAGAGATAAGAAGCCTGGCGTGGTCAGGCTGGGAGGTGAGGTGCAGTTCTCACAGCAGAGCAAATGGAAATGGTTAACGCTTCTAAGTGTTACTACTTTTGCATTTTTCTTACACTCAGGTGATTTCAAAGCTTGGCGCTAGAATGCCTATTTTTCTGCCCTTGTTCATAACCAGGACACGGGCATTATGTAAGCTGAGATAATCAGCAGCTCCCAACCTGATGAGACTTCTTGCCAGAAGAGAGCAAAGTGAGGCAGAATCTCATTTCCAGAGAATATGCGGGCAGGTCTATTGGCTGTGGAGCACAACAGTGGTGGAGGTTCTGGTTGAACTGGGGAATCCATGTGAAAGGAGATGCTAGGAGGTCTTCATGGGGAGACTGAGGTGAGGCTGGCCATTGTCTTGAATATGCAGCTTCCTCACCAGTCTGTTACAGATTTCTCTCAGCTACTCTCACATTACCCTCTAGAACATTTGTTTCCTGCCTTGTTCAGTTAGGTTGCGCTCCGTCCCTATCTACCAGGACTCTTTTCTGCCACTAGAAACCAGGCTTTAGAAGACCTTGTCCCCCTCCATAAGGACTTTGATTTTACACTAAGGGTTATGGGAAGTTACGAGAGCATTTTGATTAGAAGTGCTGGGTAGGTAGCGCTTGAAGTATCTTATGGGTATATCAAGATGGAAAGAGCAGTCCACATTTTCTACACCATGTTGATAGTTAGGGTTGGTGAGAGTATTTGTGGTGATGTAAAGGAGTCAGGGGCAGATGGGGTAAGAGGTTTATGTCAGTGCTTCAAATGGAATTCCTAGCCATCACTTGGATATTTGCAAACCATTCAACATAGCACACAATAGTTATAGCCCTACACTATCGGGTAGATGAGGGAGGCTCCTCATAGTCCAAGCAAGTGGCCTGCAGTCTCCGTGCTCCAGCAGTGATGAGGGACTCAGCATTGGGAAGCAATTCCAAGCCGGTTGTAGCACACAGTGTGCCTGGATGCTCTTAGTAGAGGATGGGGTGGTTGGTACCTTTTGGCCTCTCTTCTATCTCCTTATGTAGTTTCCCTCTCTCTCTCCATGGCCTCCTTGCTGTTATTTGAGCCTGTTCATTCTAAACACAATGTGCTGTTCTCTCTCTATCTTCAAGTATGTGGTGTCTGATGTCCTGTTTTGGATGCAATCCAGACTGGACTCAGCCTTTTTATCAGTATAAATCATAGATGCTTATCAAATCTCTGACACCTTGTTGTCACCCATCTGTTGTACAGATTCTACTGGTGGGGAATTCCCTACTCGTGAGAGACCATGGTTCAGTCATCTCTCAATTAAACTTAATAAGAAAAGTAGATCTTCAGATTCTAGGTGAAGGGAAAGGGCATCTGAAGCTGGAGAGGTGACTGAGGCCCAGGGACACAGTTGGTTTGAATAAGGTCACAGATTAATTAGAATTGGGCTTAATTAAAGCCGCATGAGCATCTGGACAGCTTTGCCAACAAAGGGGATCATCTGTGCAACTTTGAACAGTCCCTTTCTCTGCTGGCCTCTCGTTCTCTGGCTTGCATGTTTGTTCCAGCTGCTGTGATAAACTCATGTGTCTGAAAGCATTATTTTCAAGTCAATTACACAGGCTTTTCTGTGGCTGCTTAGTTAGGTTACAGCACTAGTCTAATGAAGTCAAAGTCTCAGGCTTGAGCTCCATCCATGAAGGACCTCAGTCTGCCCTGCAGCCTGGATTATGCTTCTCAAATATGGAAAGAAAATAAACTACTTGACTATGGATAAAAGCTTGGGGTATGTTGGCTGTGGGGAGGTCTCAGGTTTAACCTGTCTTCTTTCTTTCATGGCTAAAGGTCCTGTTTGAGTGACAGGTACTCAGCCAGTACATTCCTTGAGGGGAACCTTGTGAAGGAATTTGACTGCTGAGGACTCCAGCGACGCGTGCTACCAGGTGGCTGTACCTATTCCTCTCTTTCCCACTTGGTTCCACATGGAAACAGCTGATAAATGAATTCACACTCATTTTCAGTGACAAGTAGTGGCTTGAAGTGTTATCTGTAGAAGTACTTAATGTTTTTGACTGAGGTAAGACATTGTTTCTGAAACAGTGATTTCCAAACTGCTTTGGAAGGGCTTTTAGAGTTTGGGTAGCTACTCATGCTAGGTTATGTAAAATGAAGAAAGTTCCCAGAATGTGGGCTACTGAATGCTACAACCTGGACCATCCAAAACAAGCTGGGATGAGCTAGTAACTGCAATTTGGGGGTGTTCCAGGTGGATGAGCATATGGTTGGATCAGGATGATAATACAAAGAGGAAGCTGATCATGTAAAGCTGGGGTCCCTGTCTCTGCTGTGAATAGACCAGAAACTCCTTTAAAAGGCCTTGTTTTCTGAAGCTGCAGCTCAGACTTCCCTTGAAAGGTCTCTCAAGAAACAAAGGCCAAAGAACTCAATAAGAAGTCAGAATAGTGTAGAACTTTGAGTGGAAAGAGTCTGTATCACAGTTCTACCAAGCAGGTGGCTGCTTTTCTGCTAACATAAAAATGCATGCTCAGTGGGTGGTGGTAGGAAAGACCTTTAATCCCAACACTAGTGAGGCAGAGGCAGGCAGATCTCTGAGTTTGAGGGCAGCCTGGTCTACAGAGTTAGTTCCAGGGCAGCTGGGGCTACACAGAAAAACCCTATCTTCTAAAAGCAAAGCAAAGTCTTTTGCTATAATAATAAAAACCTCCTGCTATTGGCATAAAAACAAACACCTTGGCCAATGGAATCAAACTCGAGATGCAGACATAAATCCACAGATCTATGGACATTCGGTTTTTGATAAAGGAGTCAAATACACAAAAGAAAGCATCTTCATCAAATGGTGCTGATCCAATTGGATATCTGCATGCAGAAGAATGAAAATATTTCCATGTCTATCACTCTGCACAAAACTCAACTCCAAGTGGATCAAAGACCTCAACATAAATCCAGACATACTGAATCAAATTGAAGAGAAGATGGGCAATAGTCTAGAACACATTGGCATAGGAGACAACTTCCTCAACAGAACATGGATAGCACAGCAGTTACTACACTCAATAAACCGGACATCATGAGACTGAAGACCTTCTGTAAAGCAAAGGACAAAATGGCAGCCTTCAGAATGGGAAAAGATTTTCACCTACTTTACATCAGATAGAGAGCTAATATTCAAAATAAATAAAGAACTCAAGAGACTAGATATTTCCAAAACAAATAATCAAATTAAAAACATGAGTACAGATCTAAATAGAGACTTCTCAGTAGAGAAAACCAAATGGCTGAGAAACACTTAAAGAAATGCTTAACAACCTTGGCCATCAGGAAAATGCAAATCAAAATGACTCAGAGGTTCCATGTTACACCTGCCTGAATGGCTAAGGTCAAAATCACAAGTGGAAGTTCATGCTGGTGAGGATATGCAACAAGGGGAATACTCCTCCATGGCCGGTGGGAGTACAAACTTGTACAGCTTCCTTGGAAATCAATATAGTGGTTCCTCTGAAAACTGGGAATCAATTTACCTCAAGACCCAGCTATACCACTTTGGTGCATATACCCAAAGGATGCTCCATCCTACCACAAAGACACTTGTTCAACTGTGTTCATAGTGACTTTATTCATAATAGCCAGAAACTGGAAACAACCTAGATGTCCCTCAACTGAAGAATGGATAAAGAAGGTGTGGTACATTTATACAATAGTGGTGTAATACTCAGATGTTTAAAAAATTATGTCATGAAATTTTCAGAAAAATAGGCAGAACTAGAAATAAAATTATGCTGAGTGAGGCAATCCAGACCCAGAAAGACAAACATGGAAGGTACTCACTTATAAATGAATATTAGATAGGAGGAACAATGGAACCGAATCAAAGACCCAGATATTAATCCACACACCTACGAACACCTGATTTTTGAAAAAAAGCAAAAAATATAAAATGGAAAAAAGAAAGCATGTTTAACAAATGGTGCTGGCATAACTGGATGTCAACATGTAGAAAAATGAAAATAGACCCATATCTATCGCCATGCACAAAACTCAAATCCAAATGG